>JANAVB010020797.1:1878853-2003853 GCA_029216955.1 Iris pallida
GTTGTCCAGTTGCCGCTCAGCTTCGGCTTGAACTCCTTGAACTTCTCGAATGCTTCGTCTTTAGCCTTCAACAAGTAGACGAACGCATACTTGAGGAGTCATCGATGAAGGTCATGAAATACTTCATCCCGGCCTTTGTAGAGAACTGTTTGAAGTCACAGATATCGGAGTATACCAACTCCAGAAGATCTGTACTTCGATTAACCCGAGGAAAGGGTTTCCTTGTGATCTTTGTTTGAGCACAAACTTCACATTTCTCTACCTTACCCCCACACTTGGAGATAAGTCCTAGACTAGTCATTCTGTTTATTCGTTTACAATGAACATGTCCTAGCCTATTATGCCACAACTCAAGAGTATAAGCAGAATGAGTGACTTCATTAATCACATTAATTACATTGGACTGATTTACAAGCTGAATTTTGAACATTCCTTCGGTATAAAAAGCTTTCCCGAAATATGCCTTTGATAGACATCACCATCTGGCCAGCATTGATGTCCATCCTGAGGCCTGCTTTGCAGAGTAGGCCTCCTGAGATCAGGTTCTTGGCGATAGCAGGTACGTGCTTCATGCCTTGAAGCGTCAGAGACTTTCCCGAAGTCAGCTTCAACACCACATCCCGATCCCGAGCACTCCAGCTTGTGCCTGGTTTGCCATCATAACCACTTCAGAAGTTGGTGTATAGGTGGTGAACCACTCCTTACTAGAGCAGACATGGCAGGAGGCTCCAGTGTCTACCCACCAGTCAGAGTCAGTCCTTACCGCATCAACCTGTGCAATCATAGCAACAATGTCAGTGATCATAGAAACTTACTAGGCTCTCCTTGCTCTGATTATTTCGTCTTTGCTTTGCACTCATTCTTAAAGTGGCCCTTCTTGCCATACTTGAAGCAAGGCATTTGAGACTTTGGCTTTTTTTTTGATAGAAGTTCCCTTGACTTTTAGATTGTCAGGGTCCTTTTTCTTGCTGTGGAAAGCTGCCTGCTTTCCCCTTGGTTCCTTGGTCTGAACCAGATTGGCGTTAGCCAATTGCTTGGACAGTGTGTCCACCTTCAGTTGAGCCCGTATCTGGTCCTCAACATATATTTTCTTGTCACTTTCCGTTCCCAGAATACGTATTCTAAATACATGTACTGCTGGAATGTATTCATTTATATTTATCATGTACTGTTCTGTATTTAAATTTCTTTAATTTTCTACTAATTATTTTCTGTATTTTTGTCACGCCCCAGAACCAGAATACTGGAGAGCGGGGGCAGACATAGCCAGCTACGTATAGTGAAATGGGATCCACTCCACTATACAGTCACGGCTGTCTATATATATGAGGGTTTATCTACAAGCCATCAGTCTCTTAAGGTCAATAACAAGCCTAGTGTCTCAATCACAAGCAAGTAAATAGAGTTACAAGATGTAAGATCACCAAATATACAATAGTAAGGCATCCCAAACATTACATATCCAGCTGATCATGAAGCTAGTCGTTACAAAATATGAGGACTAGCAAGAGTTTAGTCATACATGATCAACCCTAGGTTGCCAATCATGTTACAGCCCGTAGGCAGACAGTAAGTAAAAATGTACACGAGCTAACACTTGCTCGGCGGCTAAACGCCTCAAAAGAATAATTTTACAATAGGGTGGAAGAGCCAAAGATAACCCACTCGTTGCCAGGATTCCTTCTAGTGGTCACCATGTGGCTGGAGATTCGGTAGATCCTCTGGAGCTGCTCTGGTATCTGGCCATACAAAACCAGCTGGGTCAGACCCCAGAAAGAGCAAGTGCCACAAAGGAGGCTTCACTTAGGAACTAAAACCAGCAATTAGCACAAGAGTAAAATATAAAAGACAGTAATTAAAAAAAAGCAGGACAGGTGATATACGATGATATAACCATGACTATTCAGATAACCAGGTTACAACCCGTAAACCAAACAAGGACCGGGGTTGTAACCCTTCGTCTGAACCGAACTTGGTTTCCCACCATTTATCGGCAAGATAAAATAAGAAAACAGGTCATGTGACAATCTTGTACAGAATCAAGACAAGAATAGACTGGAAAAACTTCATCCAATATTTACGGCCAAGCAATAAGTATGGCTTGATACTTTAACTAACTAGGGTTATCACAAGCCTAATTACTAACAAGATGCAGTGAGATTATTCCACAGCCACAAGCCCTGCAGACCATCCAGGCTATCCGGACGCAATTAGGGTTGAATTCAAGTGGGTACATCGTCCAGGAAACGCATGTACCCTTAGGTGACTTAGAGGGTGCAACACATGACAGTGTGCTGGAAATGTGCCCTGCTCGACGGCAGGCTACAGATCCCAAGTGGGGCACCCAGATAACGGGATTGCCTGTAGCTGGGAAATCTCTTCATGACTACTGGATTTTAGTGATTAGACTTAGTTGATTTCAGTGGGTTCCCCCTGACCATGGTACTCAGGGATCCCCGTCCTAGACATGATGCAAGACAAGACGGGTTCATTTGTACAAGCACAATCGTCCACGGTGTCCAAGTTATTCAATCTTGTCAAGTCGTGTTAGCCGTCGCAACAGTATTTCGAGAGCTATCATGTCAGGTTTATCATGTCAAGAGTACGCCACGGCGGGACACTATCAAGAATTATCATGCCAAGTTATCATGTCAAATCAAGTTATCTTGTCAGGAGTGCACCACGGCGGGTCACTATCAAGTCATGTCATTTATCAAGGAGGGAGAGAAACTTGTGTAATAATAATAATATATATAATAATATATGTTCTTGAAGCCAAGGAGAAACTCTACAACTTTCATGTTGGGAGTGGAAAGAAATTCTGACCACAACTCAAGCAAATAAAACATTTAAACAATCAAAGTGGACTCCATGCGGTCCAAAAGTGGGAGAACATACATGCGGTCAAAGAGAGTGGGAGGCCACCCATGCGGCCAGCCAAAGCTTATGCGGCCAGCAAAATAACTGAAGGGGACCATGCGGCTCGCAAAAATATTCATGCAACCAGAAAAGTCAAGGAGAGAGGAAACCGCAATAAATGCAAGCTTCCACTCAAGCAAAAGAAAAGGGACACGTGGCCAAACAATGGAATAATGATTGCCAGAAAAATGGTGGCTCACGTGGCCAAAATATTAGATAGTGGGGGAAGGGAGCCTATGCGGCTCACCTTAGATTCCATGCAAAATACAACCTGCAAATAATAATATTTAACGGCCAAAGGCCATGCGGCTCTGCATTAAACAATATTAATGCTATAAATATCCATGCGGCTCACTCTCATATTTGCTTGCATAAAAGTACAAACAAATAAATAAATAATAAATAATGGCCATGCGGTTTGCTGCTAAGGAAGGCATTTAAAGCATTAATACAATTATTAAGCCTTAATTGCATAAATCATTAAATATTAAAGGGCCTTAATGCATAAAGCATTAAGTATTAAATGCATAAGGTATTATGGGATAAAGCATTAAGCCTTAAAGGGCCTTAATGCATAAAGCACCAAGTATGCTTAAGCCTTCAGTAGAGTATGCATGCGGCTGTGCATGGGTTTAATGCATAATTATATGCATTTAATTGCATTAAGTTGAGGAGAATGCATGCGGTTTGCTTGAAAAAAATTTGATTAAAGCAATTGTCATGCGGCTATGCTTGGAAAAGGCATTCATGAATGCATTAAATACATTCCTCCAATGTCCATGCGGCTATGCATGGAAAATATGCATTCAAGAATGAATGCATTAAATGCATTCCTCCAATATCCATGCGGCTATGCATGGAAAATATGCATTCAAGAATGAATACATTAAATGCATTCCTCCAATGCCCATGCGGCTGGCTCTAATGATATGATGCATTATTATAATGCTTAGAATAAGCTGCGGCTAGGTTTGAATTCCATAATCCATGCGGCCAGCAAATTTTGTATGGCCATGCTAATACATTAAATAATGTTGTGGGTGCCAGCATTAAAAGCTAAGCTTGCTCCCACGTGCATGCATTTAATGCTAGGGTGGCCAAGCATAATCCCTATGCGGCTGCAAGCAATTCAAATGCATAAAATTAAATAATATAATTTATATAAAGCCATGCGGCTCATTCTAGTGAATGGCCATGCGGCCAGAGAACTGTCACTTCACCACCTGTTCGAGAAGAAAAGTCATGAATTCCATGGCTTCAAAGCTCCACAAATCCTTCATTCCAAACCCAAATTCGAACTTCCATAAGTCAAAATGGGGTAGAACGAAATTCTCTACAACATGGAACTATCAACTAGCAAAAATATGCAAGTGTGATGGATCAAAAGTCCTGGAAACCAAAAATCACAAAGCTAGATCTATAAAATTTAGCCACTGAAATGAAAAATTCTAAGTACTAAAGTGGGTTGGAAACACATGAGGAAGACAATGGAACAATAAAAATGGGGTTCCTCCATGAAGCAAGATGCACTTGCCTAAGCTCTCACTCTCTCCTGGTAGGTAAAGAGTAAAGATGAAAAGAAGAAATGAGTAATAAGTATAATGGAAGAGAGAGAGTGGATAGATATTTATGGTGGGAGTGGTGGTAGGTGGGAGTGGTTCTCTACAAAAAAACCAAACTAAGCCAAACCCACTAAACCGAACCAACTAAGCCAATGCAATGCCATGATGAACCATGCTAATGCAACATGCAAAATAAAAACCCAAGGCTAACTAATTATGACAAACCAAAAATACGAGTCCGAAATACGTACACGTATTCCAATACGTGATACGAACCACGGCATTACAATTTTATTTTCTGTATTTTACTTTATGCTTTTATACTCTGCTTTAGCTTTGTATTGGGTTCGGCTTGAATTGGTTTAATTATGTTGGTTCAACATGAACCAAAACCCCCACCTACCACCACCCCATTTAAAGCCCCAAACCCTTTCTCTCTTCATTACTTCTTCTCATTACTCTTCTTCTTCCTCATAACTCTCCCACCAACCTAGAGGAGATAGGCAAGTGCCAACTTGCTTCTTGATGGATCTCCATTTTTGTTATTCCATTGTCTTCTCTCAACATTCTAAGACACTTTAGTGCTTGGCATTTTCAATTTCTATGGCTAAATTCTTCTAGATCTAAGTTTATAGAGGATTTCTTGGGTTTTGATCAATTTAACATTGTTATTTCCAAGTTTTGATGGTTCCATGTTATAGAGAATTTCGTTCTACCCTATTTTGACCTATGGAAGTCCAAATTTGGACTTACGGTGAAAGTTTTATGGAGCTTGGAAGCCAAGGGTTCCATGACCATCCTTCTCAGGTTTTCTGAGAAGATGGGTCCCCACTTTCCCAACCGCATGAGATTTTCATTTCTCAGCCGCATGAAACTTTATTTTCCAACCGCATGAGATTTGAAACTTTATTTTCCAACCGCATGAGATTTTTATTTCTCAGCCGCATGAAACTTTATTTCCCAACCGCATGAGATTTTATTTCTCAGCCGCATGAAACTTTTTTCCAACCGCATGAGATTTGAAACTTTATTTTCCAACCGCATGAGATTTTTATTTCTCAGCCACATGAAACTTTATTTTCCAACCGCATGAGATTTTTATTTCTCAGCCGCATGAAACTTTATTTTCCAACCGCATGAGATTTTCATTTCTCAGCCGCATGAAACTTTATTTTCCAACCGCATGAGATTTTTTTTCTCAACCACATGAAACTTTATTTTTCAACCGCATGAGATTTTTATTTCTCAGCCGCATGAAACTTTATTTCCCAACCGCATGAGTTTTATTTCTCAGCCGCATGAAACTTTATTTCCAACCGCATGAGATTTTCATTTCTCAGCCGCATGAAACTTTATTTTCCAACCGCATGAGATTTTCATTTCTCAGCCGCATGAAACGTTATTTTCCAACCGCATGAGATTTTTATTTCTCAGCCGCATGAAACCTTATTTCCCAACCGCATGAGATCTTTATTTTTCAGCCGCATGAAATCTTTATTTTCCGAATTTGGCATTAATTAACATTGATTGTTATCTTGATTAATAATTGATCATGCGTTCCTAGATGGAACTAAGAGACTGGCTAGTCGTCTTATTGAATTAAATGGAATAAGGTACGTTCATATTAATTATGAACTATTGTAATCGATTGGTCGATCCCGAATATTGGCATACAGACATATGCAGGCTTCAATTTATTTTTTTTCTACAAAAACATGTGTACTTTATGGTCAAGGCATGGTTTATTCCGTGGTTAGTTTTAATTGTTGCATTACGCTATGTAAGACCTACAACCTAACCGCACAGGTATCATTGTAGAGTTGGGCATATCGTACTTTGTACGGAAGTACTCATTCTGAATGACCATGATCCACGCATGGGATTTCACTTAACATAGAGGCTACTAAGTTAAATAAAATAATGATTGCATGGAGAGAATGGATTCCCGAGTTCTTATAGGCAGCCCTCTTTGGGACTATTAGTGTCCGACAGGCCGGCTGGTTCCCACAGATACTGCAAATCTGTCACACGACAGGGCGATATCTACTTATATATTTATTGTATATTGATGACGGGCGTCCCGCTGGGACTCGTCTAATTCATGATTGGCGTAATTGATTGACTGGGTAGACTAGCCTTGCTTGAACATAGTAAGAACTGAGGAATCCTTTATCGCATAATTCAAGATAACTTGGAACCCACAATAGCAAGCCGTAGTAGTTGCATGGCCGTTTAAATTGATTTGGTTGTGTACTGTACCTACTCTGTTGACTCACTGAGATGATCAGAGTGTCAAGACATGACGGGCAACTTCTGTTCTTGATTGGTTGGGAGGTTGGTTCGAAGTGTCGTGATGTTATGCGAATCCCAGTAGCAAGCAGAGACCTATTATTATCTTAGTTACTGGTTTAAATTCCTCATATCGTGCTTCCTTGCGGTACTTGCTATTAGAGGTCTAACCTCTCTGGTTGTGCATGGCCAGATCTAGAGCCAGTACCCGGGACTCAGCTTACTTCTACCTCCAAGATGTCAATACTGGAGAAATGATCGCAGGAGGACTCGAGTGGGTTCCTTACTTCCTCGCTCGTTGTCACGCCCCAGAACCAGAATACTGGAGACGGGGGAATGACTCAGCCAGCTATGTATGAATACCGTATAATACGATCAATGCTGTCTAACCAGACGAGGGGGTGCATACTACATAAAAGTCTTACTATGGTCACTTCACATCTATTGTCACAATCATTCAAACAAGAAACAAAAACAGAGAACATGTAAGATAAAGCAGTAAGGTCCCAAACGCTTAGTCAAAATGTTCTTGAGATCTGGCTTTACAAAACATAGCTAGATGGTATAGTAACATATACACAATTGTTATCAGCTGCAGTCTGACTTAATTACAATTATGTAAAAGTAAGTGCAAGACAATCCGACTAACATGTCGGTGCCAAACGGCTAAGTATGAAGTAAATAACAAAACGAGCGTGGAGTAAGGAATCCACTCGAGTCCTCCTGCGATCATCCCTCTAGTACTGACCATCTTGGAGGTGGAAGTAAGCTGAGTCCTCGGAAACCTGCTCTAAATCTGGCCATGCAAAACCAGAGAGGTTAGACCTCTATTAGCAAGTACCACAAGGAAGCACGATATGAAGATTAAACCAGTAAGTAAGAGGATATAATAATAGATCTCTGCTATCTACTAGGACTCACACAACATCACGACACTTCGAACCAACCTCCCAACCAAATAAGGACAGAAGTTGGCCCATCATGTCCTGACATTCTGATCATCTCAGTTAGGCAACAGAGTAGGTACAGTACACAAACAAATCATCTTGAACGGCCAATCAACTCCTACGGCTTGCTATTGTGAGTCCCAGGTTATCCTGGAATTATGCAATAAAGATTCTTCAGTTCTTACTATGTGCGAGCAAGGCTAGTCTATCCAGTAATCAATTGCGCCAATCATGAATTAGACGAGTCCCAGCGGGACGTCCGTCATCAATATACAATATACAGTAATAATATAAGCATATACGCTCCCTGACCGTGTGGCAGGTTTACAGTATCTGTGGAACCAGCCGGCCTGTCGGGTACTACTAGTCCCAAGAGGGCTGCCATGTAAGAACTCGGGGATCCATTCTCTCTATGCAATCATTATTTTATTTAACTTAATAGTCTCTACGTTAAGTGAAATCCCATGCCGTGGATCATGGTCATTCAAATGAGTACTTTCGTACGGGGTACGATATACGCAACTCTACAACGATACCCGTGCGGCTAGGTTGTAGGTCTTACATAGCGTAATGCAACAATCAAATCTAACCACGGAGTAATCATGCCTTGACCATAAAGTACATATGCGCTTTGTAGAAAAATAAATAAATTGAAGCCTGCACATGCCTGTATGTCAATATTCGGGATCTGCTAATCGATTACAATAGTTCATTACATGAACGTGTCTCATTCATTTAATTCAATAAGACGACTAGCCAGTCTCTTAGTTCCAACTAGGAACGCATGATCAATTTTAGTCAAGATAACCATTATTATCAATGGTGACAAGGTATGAAAGTCAATTATATTAAATGGGGTCGAGTCTATAACTCCTCAGGGTTAAGTTCCAGTCTTACTGGGTATCCATAAACCAAATCAAGACACAGGGCACGTTCCACACAACCATATATATTAAAAATATTAACATGCTAAGATTATGAGTTCATAAAAAGGCGTAAGGATATAATAGAAGAATTATCATGCCACCATTAAATGAATAAATTATAGAACAAATAGAAACACCCAGGTCAGGAAGTCACGCCAACAAGTCTATGCTAAGGCCAACAAGTCACGCCAAGTCTAGTAGGTAGGAGTGAGCGTATAAACAGCATGAAAAGTGGTTCACGTTGGCACGCACAGCGTAAGCGTGAAGGGTAATTCACGCACTCATAACGTGAGCGTGAAAAGTAACTCACGCACGCACAGCGTGAGCGTATGAGCGTGAAAAGCGTGATAAGAAATCCACGCACGCACGCAAAGACGTGAGCGTGATAAGTAACTCACGCACGTACAGCGTGAGCGTGATAAGAAATCCACGCACGCACGCAAAGACGTGAGCGTAACTAAAAATTCACGCTGACACGTAAGAACGTGTGCGTGACTAAAAATTTACGCTAACACGTAAAGACGTGTGCGTGACTAAAAATTTACGCTAACACGTAAAGACGTGTGCGTGACTAAAAATTCACGCTAACACGTAAAGACGTGTGCATGACTAAATCTCCTGAACTCCAATCTTATGGAGCCTTCGTTCCAAGCCAGAAATAAGGTTCCCATGGTTCAGAATGGTGTGGAATGAGAAGCTCTACAACATGAACTATCTATTCCGAAAAGCACGCCAGTTTGGTGGATCAAAACCCATGAACAACCGAATATTGTTACTTAGATCTAGAAGAAACAAGCCAAAGAAATCAAAAATGCTAAGTAGTAAACTCTCTTAGAATCACAAGAGGAAGACAAATGAACCATAAAAATGGGTGAAGGAGAAGCAAAATGTACTTGCCTTCTCCTGGTAGGTGGAAGAGAGTGATGAGGAAGAAGAAGTAATTGGTGAAGGAGAGTTATGAGGAAAGAGAAGGGGATGGGGGCTTTAAATGGAAGGGGTGGTGGTAGGTGGGGTTCGGTTATGTGAACCACCATGAACCCGAGAAAAACCCTCCTAGGCCGAACCTAAAAGCAAGACTAAAAGCAGAGAATAACAGCAGAAAATAAAAATGCAGATAATTAATTAACATGAAATTAAAGGAATTTAAATACAGGATAATACATGATAAATACTAAATAAATATATATGAGATGTACATGTATAAAAATACGCATTCTGGGAACGGGAAGTGACATCTCTACCACCTTAGAAAAATTTGTCTCGAATTTCAAATCCAGGCAGGTAGAAATATCGGAGCTAAACTAATACAAGCAATTCTAGTGAGCAAGCAATCATTTTTACCATATCAAAAGCAAGTACTATATATGTAAATTCATCAATCCACGATATCAAGTAGCTCTACCCATAAGGTGATAAGCATGAAGAATCAGGACAATCAAGGTATACTGAAAGAGATATACCTTGTGAGTCAAATAGGTATGGACCGTGATCGGATATCATCCTCACGTTCCCACGTTGACTCTCCCAAGGAGTGATGACCCCAAGCAACACGGACAAGACTAATTGTTCGGTTCTTAAGTATTTTCTCTCTTCGGTCCAAAATGGACACAGGCTGTTCCTCGTAAGACAGGTTGGTACCAACAACCAGCTCAGAATGATCGAGGATATGGCTTGGGTCCGATACATACCTACGTAATTGAGATACATGAAACACGTCATGCACCTCTCGTAACGAAGGTGGGAGGGATAAACTATAAGCAACATCGTCTATCCGATCAAGGATACAAATGGGCCCACGTACTGCGGACTCAATTTCCGCGAACGCCAAATCTAATGACCCCACGAGTAGGTGAGATCCGCAAGAATACGTGGTCCCCAACAGAGAACTCTAACGACCTACGATGCTGGTCCGCCCAATGACGATGCCGGTCCTGCGCAACTCGAAGTCGCTCTCTAATTCCCTTACCACTTCAACCGTCTGAATAATCATTTCTGGGCCTAACATCTTTCTCTCTCCGATATCATCCCATGCAAGCGACGACCTGCACTTCTTACCATATAGTGCTTCAAATGGCGCCATCTGGATACTGGCTTGATAACTATTGTTGTATGAGAACTCGACTAAGTACAGGTGACTCTCCCAAGACCCTCTAAAATCTAGAGTGCTCGTAACATGTCTTCTAAAGTCTGAATCGTTCTTTCTGATTGTCCATCCGTCTGCGGATGGTAAGCCGTGCTAAATCTTAACTTGGTACCCAGACTATGATGTAAGCTCTTCAGAAATGTGATATAAAGCGGGTATCTCGGTCCGACACAATACTGACAGAGACTCCATACTGCCTGACTATCTGTTGCATATACAACTCTGCCAACTTTTCTGTAGATTGTCCTACTCTGAAAGGAAGAAAATGTGCTACCTTCGTAAGTCGGTCCACTACTACCCAAATAGCGTCCTTACCACTTGGTGATCTCGGTAAACCGATCACAAAGTCATTGTAATATGCTCCCATTTCTATTCCGGGATAGGAAGTGGTTGCAATAACCCAGCTGGCCTTTGCTGTTCTGCCTTCACTTGCTGACATACCAAGCAACGGGAAACAAATCTAGCTATCTCCCTCATCCCGTTCACCAGAAATGCTGCTTGATATCTTGGTACATCTTGGTCCCTCCAGGGTGAATAGAATACTGAGAACTGTGAGCTTCTGCCATAACCTCCTGTCTGTTATCTCCACTAGGCACACATAGACGCCAAACCTAAGTGTACCATCTTCATGAATTCTCATCTCCTTCCTGAGTCCTGACTCACACTCTGTCCTAAGCTTCTGAATCCTTGGGTCTTGTGCCTGAGCTGCCTTGATCCTGCCTACAAGTCGGATTGAACTTGCAGACTTGTTAGAACTCCTACATTACTAGGAAGTATAACTTCGATGTCCATCTCCTGAAGGTCTTCTAAGATATGACTCTGTGTTGTCAACATAAATGCGCCGTCTCTCCTGCTGAGAGTGTCTGTTACTACATTAGCCTTGCCGAGATGATACTGAAGCTCCACGTCATAATCCTTGATCAACTCCAGCCATCTTCTCTGCCTCATGTTTAGTTCCTTCTGAGTAAAGATGTACTTCAGACTTTTATGGTCTGTGTACATGTCCACTCGATCACCATATAAGTAATGCCTTCATAGCTTTAGAGCAAACACTACTGTCGCTAACTCCAAATCATAAGTTGGGTAATTCTTCTCGTGGTCCCGAAGCTGCCTAGATGCATATGCTATCACCTTCCCATGTTGAATAAGGACACATCCAAGTCCTTTACCTGACGCATCACAATATACTGTAAAACCTCCGGGTCCAACTGGCAATGTAAGAATAAGTGCTGATATCAATTTCTGCTTCAAAGTCTCAAATGATGCCTGACATTCTGTCGACAAACGAATGGTACATCCTTCCGGGTCAAGCGGATCATGGGTGCTGAAAGCCTTGCAAAGTCTGACACAAACCTTCTGTAATATCCTGCCAATCTCAAGAAACTCTGCACATCTGCTACGGTCTTGGGTACTGGCCAACTTTTTACTGCTTCTACCTTCTTGGGATTCACTGCTACTCCAGCTCCTGATATAATGTGACCCAAAAATGAAATGTGATCCGACCAAAACTCACACTTGCTGAGCTTGGCATACAACTGGTTCTCTCTCAGAACTTGTAACACTTTTCTGAGGTGGTCTTCATGCTCCTCTTCACTAGCAGAGTATACGAGAATATCGTCAAGAAACACAATGACAAACTGGTCTAAGTATGGCATATAGATGTGATTATCAAATCCATGAATATTGCTGGAGCATTGGTCAAACCAAACGGCATTACTGAATTCATAATGCCCATAGTTCGACCTGAATGCTGTCTTGAGAAATATCTTCCTTCGAACCCTCACCTGATGGTATCTTGAACAAAGATCTATCTTGGAGAAAACTCTAGCTTTGCTCAACTGATCAAATAAGTCGTCGATCCTGGGTAATGGGTACTTATTTTTACTATTGTCGCGTTAAGCTTCCTGTAGTCAATACACAATCTGGATGACCCATCCTTCTTTCCCACAAGTACCACTGGTGCTGCTCACGGTGATATGCTGGCTTGGATGAACTTTCTCCTTCAGTTCCTCTATATGCTGATATACCTTGGCCTGTTCTGAATCTGCCATTCTGTAAATTCGATCTGATATCGGTTTAGTTCCAGGTGCCAATTCTATACTGAACTCAATATCTCTAATCGGTGGTAGCCTGGAAGTTCTTCGGGAAATACGTCTAGAAATTCTTCAACTACCTTCGGAATCTGAACTTCTTCCATTGCCGTTATTACTCCCTGCTCTTGTTGAGTTGCCCCTGATCTGACTAAGGTGAACCTCTTCATGCCTGGAATATCAAAAGACACACTCCCTCTACGACAATCTATTGTCGCATGACTGTCTTTCAGCCAGTCCATGCCTAAGATAACGTCGAAATTTTCAACAGGAAATTCTATCAACCGGACGGGTAAGGAATGTCCGCAAACTACAACGCTACATGCTAAAATAACTCTACTAACTCCTACGAGCCCATTACCAGTGAGTATATTCAACCTCCCTGGCAATACCTCGAACTCCATTCCTAGTCGTGCCGCAAATTGTGCAATATAAATGAATGGATGCTCCCGAATCAAACAATGCTACTGCGGGATACGAGGCGACGAGAATATTACCTGCCACAAAATCTCCCGATGCCAATACCTCCTCCAAGGACAGAGTGAATGCTTGCCCTCGACCTCCTTGCTGGTTTCCATGCTGCGGTCTAGCCTGATGTTGTTGCTGGCCCCTGTCTTGATGATGCTGGGGTGGTCTATGCTGGTGTTGCTGCATCGGCGGCCCCTGCTGTCGAAATATCTGAGCCTGCGGTATTAACGGACGCTGTGCCAACGGCCTTACTGCCACCGCTGGTCCTCGATACTGGCCTGCCCCTGGTGCTGGCAGAGCAGGAAACTGTTGCCCTGGTCCTCCTGACCTCGAATTCATGGGACATGTGGTAATCCGATGGTCTGGATTTCCACATATCAGACATAGTCCATTCAATTTCCGACACACATCTCTAGTGTGCCCCATCTTCCCACAATAATACAGCCCCGGGGGTTGTTAGTTCTTCCTCTGTTGCTATTGCTGCTGCCTGGGTGGTGGTGCTGGTCCTCGTATCGCCACGTCGTGGATACGAATGCCAGTGGATGGTGCTGTTGTTCGGGGCGCTCTCTCACCTCCTTCAATCTGACTGTGGGATCTCTTCTGACCCCCAGTCCTTGTCGCAAGCCTCTGAATGGTGATCTCATGCCTTCGAGTTGCCGTCAATACTTCGTCAAAAGTTTGGTAATTGTGCCCCTTTATCAATTGCAAAAGTTAAGATGAAATCCTTGCTGAAACCTCATGGCCCTCTGGCTCTCTGTTGCTACCATCTCTGGGGCGAATCTACTCAATCTGCAGAACTCGCTGCATAAGCATCTACAGTCTTGTCGGCCTGCCTGAGGTTGATAAACTTCTGTTGTAGCTCAAACCGTGCCACAACTCCACAGTACTTGGTCTTGAATCTTGTAGTAAAATCGTCCCAAGCCACAGGACGTCTGATGCCCACTTCCTCTGATTCCCACCAATCACGTGCGAGATCCTAAAGTAACAACTTTACTAGATCCACACGTTCTTCTGCCAGTACCTTAGCTGCTGTCAGAATAGCCTCAATATCCTTAAGCCATGTGTCTGCTGAGATGGCATCCTCCGTGCCCTCGAAACGGGGGTTGTACTTGCAAAACCTGGCTGATGCTCCTGAATCAGTCCTCATTCCTCTTTCCAAAGCCGTCTGCAATCCTTGGTTGACAACACATTCTGCTCTTGTAGCTGAGTGTGCATGCGTTGCTGGGCCAACATCTGATGTTGCTGAGTAGCCATCATTCCTCTCATGATCTCCAGAAGGGCTGGTGTGTCCACTTGGGTAGGTGGAACTGTGGGTGGTATTGGAACTTCCAGATACTGCGGTTCAGCTGCTGGTTCTATTATCACTTCTTCTGGATAGTCTCCTGAGGTAAGACTGGCCCTTGTTGCTGACCAACCTGGTCATGTTGTCCATGTTGCCCCTGCTATTGTCCAGCTCTGACCGATGCGGACGAAGTGCCCCTAAGAAAAGGGACAAGAGAACAATCAAACAACCGGACATGAAGGATCAATAAAGTCAAAGGATACCGGAATGTTAAGCAAGGGTTGAGAATAACGAATCATGAGATCAAGGGGGGACACATGTGATTGAGACATCCTATAATCAAAACACCCCACAAGTTTGAAATCAGACCTGCATGGGCCACCACTAAAACCTTGTCACGCCCCAGAACCAGAATACTGGAGAGCGGGGGAATGACTCAGCCAGCTACGTATTACGGGTAGATGAATACCGTATAATACGATCAACGCTGTCTAACCAGACGAGGGGTGCATACTACATAAAAGTCTTACTATGGTCACTTCACATCTATTGTCTCAATCATTCAAACAAGAAGCAAAAATAGAGAACATGTAAGATAAAGCAGTAAGGCATCCCAAACGCTTAGTCAAAATGTTCTTGAGATCTGGCTTTACAAAACATAGCAAGATGGTATAGTAACATATACACAATTGTTATCAGCTGCAGTCTGACTTAATTATAATTATGTAAAAGTAAGTGCAAGACAATCCGACTAACATGTCGGTGCCAAACGGCTAAGTATGAAGTAAATAACAAAACGAGCGGTGGAGTAAGGAACCCACTCGAGTCCTCCTGCGATCATCCCTCTAGTATTGACCATCTTGGAGGTGGAAGTAAGCTGAGTCCTCGGAAACCGGCTCTAAATCTGGCCATGCAAAACCAGAGAGGTTAGACCTCTAATAGCAAGTACCACAAGGAAGCACGATATGAAGGATTAAACCAGTAAGTAAGAGGATATAATAATAGATCTCTGCTATCTACTAGGACTCACACAACATCACGACACTTCGAACCAACCTCCCAACCAAACAAGGACAAAAGTTGGCCCGTCATGTCCTGACATTCTGATCATCTCAGTTAGGCAACAGAGTAGGTACAGTACACAAACAAATCATCTTGACGGCCAATCAACTCCTACGCTTGCTATTGTGAGTCCCAGGTTATCCTGGAATTATGCAATGTCGCCCTAATTTCCTGTATTTTGTATTTATACTCGTATCTGGATTTTGGCATGTATTTTATTTTTCTTAACTTGTGGAATTTCGATATTCTCGTATTTTGGGTTTTGTCATGGCTCGGTTTTAATTGGTTTGGGTTGGTTTGGTTTGGTTTAATGTGTATTGGAACACCTTAACCTATGCTCCACCCTCAACACAATCCCACCCTCTTTAAAACTCCACCAGCTTTTTCTCTCTCTTCATAAACCACCATTTATTTCTTCTTCTCCTTCCTCTACACAACACTCTCTCCTCCTCTACACACCCACCCATGGGCAAGTGCACCTTGCCACCACATGAGAACACCATTTTATTTGTCCATTTGCTAGTTTAGGACATGGTGATTAACATTAGAACTTGGTATTTGTGTGGAGTCTCCATTGTTCTAGATCAAGTTTTTCTATTTTAATTTTGTATGGTTTTGATCTATTTAAGTTAGATTTTTATGGGTTTTGATGTTTCCATGTGGAAGAGAGTTCAATTCCACCCTAGTTAGAACTTTGGAAATCTGGATTTGGAGTTCGGATGACCAAGTTGTGATGCCTTGAAGTTTTGGGAGGCATTGGAGCTTCTTCTCAGCCATGGAGAAGAAGCCCAGACCCTACGTGTGTTTTTACGCGTACGCAGCTCTCTGCTTGCGTGCTTTTGTATGTACGCTGCTCTCTGGCGTGCGTGACTTTTGCGTACGCAGCTCTCTTGCGTGCGTGACTTTTCACGTATGCTCTCCTGCGTGCGTGACTTTTCACGTACGCTGCTCTCTTACGTGCGTGACTTTTCGCGTACGCAGCTCTCCTGCGTGCGTGACTTTTTACGTACGCTGCTCTTGCGTGCGTGACTTTTCACGTACGCTGCTCTCTTGCGTGCGTGACTTGTGCGTACGCTGCTCCCCTGACCCCTTGCTTAACCCATTGGCTCTAGGAGTATTGGTTTTATTTCTCGACTTGGTTTCTCTTTTATGGATTGGGTTTTCCTGAGATCTGTTCAACACAGCACGACTATCTTGACCCGACACGGCCTAACACGGTTTTCAAGTAATTGTTTATGACTAGTACGGTTCTCGAGGTTTTCTGTGGATTATAATTTTGGTATTCTCTGATCTCCTGGCTAGTGACCCAGTGGGGTGCACACCTAACTTGTAACTTGTAATTAATCCTTGTGACTTGATAACTTGATAGTGGCCCGTGGGCACTCCTAACTTGTAGCATGACTTGATAACTTAACGTTGTTGCGACGGCTAACTTGATATGCTAAGTAAATTCTTGACACCGTGGGTGATTGTATTGAATGTGCTTGTGTAAGCAACCAGTCTTGTCTCGCATCATGTCTAGGACATGAATCCCTGGTTTCCTACGGTCAGGATTCATACTGAATCTGGCAAGGTTAATGACTAGATGGATCAAATAGTTCATGGAGAAATCCCCATTACCTGTTGCCCCTTTGGTCCCGGCCTTATATATATATACATGGGATTTGTTGCTATCCGTCGAGATGAGCGCACTTCTAGCCCGCCTCGAGTGTGGTACCTTAGGACACATGTATCTTACTACAGTGTGTCTGCTATATCCTGCTATCTTTTTCTTTTCTTGCTGGGATCACTCAGGTAGTAACAAACAGGTAACCGAACTTGGAATTCTCATTGTATCTTGCTAGTAATTAGGCCATGTGATAACCCTAGTTAGTTAAAGTAGTAAGCCGTAGTATCTGCTTGGCCGTAATTGATTGAATAAGGTATAGCCAGTCTAGCCATGTCTTGATCCAGTACAAGATTGCTTCCTGTCTTGATTTCTTACATTATTATTTTACCGAAATGGTGGGAGAATCCAAGTGCCGTTCAGACGAAGGGTTACAACCCCGGTCCTTGTTTGGTTACGGATTGTAACCTGGTTATCTGAATAGTCCCATGGTTACCTCATCGTATATCACCTGTTATGTTTTTTCTTAACTCCTGTCTTTATTACCTTATTATTATTGTGCTAATTGCTGGCTTTTGTTCTTATTTGTGGTCTCCTTTGTGGCACTTGCTCTTTCTGGGGTCTGACCCAGCTGGTTTTGTATGGCCAGATACCGGAGCAGCAGCAAAGGATCTACCTGCTTTCCAGCCAGATGGTGACCACTAGAGGGAATCCTGGCAACGAATGTGTTTTATTCTCCCACTGTAATTGTACATTATTCTTTTGAGGCATTCAGCCGACGAGCACCTGTTAGCTCGATGCACTTTACTTTCTGTCTGCCTACGGGCTGTAAACATGATTGGCAACTCGAGGTTGATCATGTATGACTTAACTCTTGCTAGTCCTTACATTTTGTACGACTAGCTTCGTGATCATATGGATATGTAATGTTTGGGATGCCTTACAATTGTATATTTGGTGATCTGATATCTTGTAATTATTATTAGTTGATTGAGATTGAGACAATAGGATAATTATGACCTTAAGAGACTGATGGCTTGTAGACAAACCCTCATATTTCTAGACAGCCGTGACCGTATAGTGAGATGGATTCCATTTCATTATACGCTGGCTATGTCCACCCCCGCTCTCTAGTATTTTGGTTCTGGGGCATGACATGCAATAAAGATTCCTCAGTTCTTACTATGTGCGAGCAAGGCTAGTCTATCCAGTCAATCAATTGCGCCAATCATGAATTAGACGAGTCCCAGCGGGACGCCCGTCATCAATATACAATATACAGTAATAATATAAGCAGATACCGCTCCCTGCCCGTATGGCAGGTTTACAGTATCTGTGGGAACCAGCCGGCCTATCGGGCACTACTAGTCCCAAGAGGGCTGCCATGTAAGAGCTCGGGGATCCATTCTCTCCATGCAATCATATTTTATTTAACTTAATATTCTCTACGTTGAGTGAAATCCCATGCCGTGGATCATGGTCATTCAAATGAGTACTTTCGTACGGGATACGATATGCGCAACTCTACAACGATACCCGTGCGGCTAGGTTATAGGTCTTACATAGCGTAATGCAACAATCAAATCTAACCACGGAGTAATCATGCCTTGACCATAAAGTACATATGCTGCTTTGTAGAAAAATAAATAAATTGAAGCCTGCACATGCCTGTATGTCAATATTCGGGATCGGCTAATCGATTACAATAGTTCATTACATGAACGTGTCTCATTCATTTAATTCAATAAGACGATTAGCCAGTCTCTTAGTTCCAACTAGGAACGCATGATCAATTTTAGTCAAGATAACCATTATTATCAATGGTGATAAGGCATGAAAGTCAATTAGTATTAAATGGGGTCGAGTCTATAACTCCTCAGGGTTAAGTTCCAGTCTTACTAGGTATCCATAAACCAATCAAGACACAGGGCATGTTCCACACAACCATATATATTAAAATATTAACATGCTAAGATTATCGAGTTCATAAAAAGGCGTAAGGATATAATAGAAGAATTATCATGCCACCATTAAATGAATAAATTATAGAACAAATAGAAACACCCAGGTCAGGAAGTCACGCCAACAAGTCTATGCTAAGGCCAACAAGTCACGCCAAGACTAGTAGGTAGGAGTGAGCGTATAAACAGCGTGAGCGTGAAAAGTGGTTCACGTTGGCACGCACAGCGTGAGCGTGAAGGGTAATTCACGCACTCATAACGTGAGCGTGAAAAGTAACTCACGCACGCACAGCGTGAGCGTATGAGCATGAAAAGCGTGATAAGAAATCCACGCACGCACGCAAAGATGTGAGCGTGATAAGTAACTCACGCACGCACAGCGTGAGCGTGATAAGAAATCTACGCACGCACGCAAAGACGTGAGCGTAACTAAAAATTACGCTGACACGTAAGAACGTGTGCGTGACTAAAAATTTACGCTGACACGTAAGAACGTGTGCTTGACTAAAAATTCATGCTAACACGTAAAGACGTGTGCGTGACTAAAAATTCACGCTAACACGTAAAGATGTGTGCGTGACTAAAAATTCACGCTAACACGTAAAGACGTGTGCGTGACTAAATCTCCTGAACTCCAATCTTATGAAGCCTTCGTTCCAAGCCAGAAATGAGGTTCCCATGGTTCAGAATGGTGTGGAATGAGAATCTCTACAACATGAACTATCTATTCCGAAAAGCACGCCAGTTTGGTGGATCAAAACCCATGAACAACCGAGAATACTGTTACTTAGATCTAGAAAAACAAGCCAAAGAAATCAAAAATGCTAAGTAGTAAACTCTCTTAGAATCACAAGAGGAATACAAATGAACCATAAAAATGGGTGAAGGAGAAGCAAGATGTACTTGCCTTCTCCTGGTAGGTGGAAGAGAGTGATGAGGAAGAAGAAGAAGTAATTGGTGAATGAGAGTTATGAGGAGAGAGAAGGGGATGGGGGCTTTAAATGGAAGGGGTGGTGGTAGGTGGGGTTCGGTTCATGTGAACCACCATGAACCCGAAAAAAACCCTCCTAGGCCGAACCTAAAAGCAAGACTAAAAGCAGAGAATAACAGCAGGAAATAAAAATACAGATTAATTAGCATAAAATTAAAGGAATTTAAATACAGGATAATACATGATAAATACTAAATAAATATATATGAGTTGTACATGTATAAAAATACGCATTGTGGGAACGGGGAGTGATACTCGTTTTGTTAATTACTTTATATTTTGCCGCTTGGCACCGACATGTTAGTCGGATAGTCTTGCACTTACTTTTACATAATTGTAATTAAGTTAGACTGCAGCTGATAACAATTATGTATATGTTGCTATATCACCTGGCTATGTTTTGTAAAGCCAGATCTCAAGAACATTTTGACTAAGCATTTGGGACGCCTTATTGCTTTATCTTAAATATTCTCTGTTATTGCTTCTTGTTTGAATGATTGAGACAATAGATGTGAAGTGACCATAGCGAGACTTTTATGTAGTATGCACTCTTGTCTTTTAGACAGAATTGATCGTATTATACGATATTTATCTACCCGTAATACGTAGCTGGCTGAGCCATTCCTCCACTCTCCAGTATTCTGGTTCTGGACCGTGACAAGGTTTTAGTGGTGGCCCATGCAGGTCTGATTTTAGACTTGTGGGGTATGTTGATTTATAGGATGTCTCAATCACACATGTTCCCCCTTGATCTCATGATTCGTTGTTCTCAATCCTAGCTTGACCTTCTCATATCCTTTGACTTCATTGATCCTTCATGACCGGTCGTTTGATTGTTCTCTTGTCCCTTTTCTTAGGGGCACCTCGTCTGTACCTGTCAGGACTGGACAACAACAACAAGGGCAATATGGGCAACATAACCAGGTCGGTCAGCAACAAGGGCCAGTACTACCTCAAGAGACTATCCAAGAAGAAGTGATAGTAGAAGCAGCAGCTGGATCGCAGTATCCGGAGGTTCCACCACCACCAACAGTTCCACCTACCCCTAGAAGTGGATACACCAGCCCTTCTGGAGATCTGAGAGGAATGATGGCTACTCAGCAACATCAGATGTTAGCCCAGCAGCGTATGCACGCTCAGTTACAAGAGCAGAATGTATTACTTAACCAAGGATTGCAGACAGCTTTGGAAAGAGGGGCAAGAACAGATTCATGAGCATCAGCCTGGTTTTACAAGTACAACCCCCGCCGTTTCGAAGGCACGGAGGATGCCATCTCAGCAGATGCATGGCTTAAGGATATTGAGGTCATTTTGATAACTGCTAAGGTGTCGGCAGAAGAACGTGTAGATCAGGTGAAGTTGTTACTTCAGGATCTCGCACGTGATTGGTGGGAATCAGAGGAGGTAGTCATCAGACGTCCTGTGGCTTGGGACGATTTTACAGCAAGATTCAAGACAAAGTACAAGAGTTGTGGCACAGTTTGAGCTACAACAGAAGTTTATCAACCTCAGACAGGCTGAAAAGACTGTAGATGCTTATGCAGCAGAGTTCTGTAGATTGAGTAGGTTCGCCCCAGAGATGGTAGCAACAGAGAGCCAGAGGGCTATGAGGTTTCAGCAAGGGTTTTATCTTGAACTCTTGCAGTTGATAGAGGGACACAATTATCAGACTTTCGATGAGATATTGACGGCCACTCGGAGGCATGAGATCACCACTCAGAGGATCACGGCAAGGACTGGAGGTCAGAAGAGATCACACAGT
Organism: Iris pallida; assembly: GCA_029216955.1. Lineage (NCBI taxonomy): Eukaryota > Viridiplantae > Streptophyta > Magnoliopsida > Asparagales > Iridaceae > Iris > Iris pallida. The sequence continues at coordinate 1,900,862 of JANAVB010020797.1, forward strand.
CAGATTGAAGGAGGAGGGGGAGCAGCGTCCCGAACAACCATCGTCCCTGGCATTCGTATTCACGATGTGGCAATAAGAGGGCCAGCACCACCACCCAGGCAACAGCAGCAACAGAGGAAGAACGAGAAACCCCAGCGGGCTGCACTGATTGCAGAAAGATAGGGCACACTAGAGATGTGTGTCGGACATTGAACGAACAGTGTTTGATATATGAAAATCAGATCATCGGGTTACCACATGTCCTATGAATTCGAGGTCAGGAGGACCAGTACAACAGTTTTCTGCTCTGCCAGCACCAGGGACAGGACAGTATCGAGGACCAGTGGTAGCAGTGAGGCCGTTGGCACAGCGCCCGTTCATGACACAGGCTCAAATGTTTCGGCAGCAGGGACCGTCGATACAGCAACACCAGCATAGACCACCCCAGCATCACCAAGGCAGGGGCCAGCAGCAGCACCAAGCCAGGCCACAGCATGGAAACCAACAAGGAGGTCGAGGGAAGGCATTCACTCTGTCCTTGGAAGAGGCATTGGCATCGAAAGATGTTGTGGCAGGTGACATTCTCGTCGCCTCATATCCCGCAGTAGCATTGTTTGATTCGGGAGCATCGTACTCATTTATATCTGCACAATTTGCAACACGGCTAGGAATGGAATTCGAGGCATTACCAGGGAGGTTAAATATACTCACTGGTAATGGGCTCGTAGGAGTTAGTGAGTTATTCTAGCATGTTGCGTTGTAGTTTGCGGGCATTCCTTACCCGCCCGGTTGATAAAATTTTTGTTAAAAATTTCGACGTTATCTTAGGCATGGACTGGCTGAAAGACAGTCATGCGACAATAGATTGTCGTAGAAGGAGTGTATCTTTTGACATCCCAGGCATAAAGCGGTTTACCTTAGTCAGATCAGTAACAACTCAACAAGAGCAGGAGTAGTGACGGCAATGGAAGAAGTTCAAGTTTCGAAGGTAGTTGAAGAGTTTCTGGACGTATTTCCCGAAGAACTTCCAGGTCTACCACCGGTTAGGGATATTGAGTTCAACATAGAATTGGCACCTGGAACTAAACCGATATCAGATCGAGTTTAGAATGGCGAATTCAGAGCAGGCCAAGGTATATCCGCACATAGAGGAACTGAAGGAGAAGAAGTTCATCCAAGCTAGCGTATCACCGTGGGCAGCACCAGTGGTACTTGTGGGGAAGAAGGATGGGTCATCCAGATTGTGTGTCAACCCCTTGACCAATTTTACCCTCTCAATTTTTTTAGTTATTTTATTATTCATTTGTCACATGCATTGGTTATAATTTATATTTGGTTATTGAAATATACCAAATAGAGGGATAGGTTGAGGAATATAGGAAACAGCAGGGGCCCAAAGGCAAAATTTCTATTTTTAAAATTTAAACCTGTTAGCCTCTAAGCACACCCTGTTACAAGCTGAACCCCGAGTTCTTGTGATAGACCCAGGAGTTTTAAACAGAGATTCTCCCTCTATCCAATCTTCCCTTCATCAAAATCTGAGATTCTCCTATATATATGGGAGGATCAGCAACCTCTTGCTCTACGATCCAAAAAAAACTCCCTCTGCCGCCCCTGTCCTTTGAGACCAACTTCCAGCAACTGAAGGATAGAGAGCACTCGAACTCCTAAACAAACAGGTAATCTTTTATCCCTCAAATCAATTTCTAATTTTAGTTGTCAATGGATCCTTAATTCTGTTAAATAGTAGCCTAGGCGTTTGTATAAATTCCTGAGAGGTAGGCATAGTTAAGAAAGGATTGGGGAACAATGTTCCTAGAGGCCTAGGTAGCAGCTATACCACATAGAAATTTAACCACAGAAGTCATCATGCTACCAAGCCTGAACATGTTCTCTACTTGCGAACCAAGAGCTCTACGCATTAGGCAGGCATAGGACTTGTAATTAGGATTCCTGTTAGACTGAGGAGGGACTTGTGGAAATCCCTAAGACCTAGGAATATCTGCCCACACTTGATTTCAGTCCTAAACTGGGCTGTATAGCTTCCCATCTCAAATCCAAACACCCCATTTAATGAGTGCTGTCCTGCTTTAGGTAATGTCAGTCCTCTATGCTTCAGAACACATATTGGTTCTGCACGTTCCAAAACTTCTGATACTCTATAGAACCAAGCACACTCCTTTATATATGATGTTCCATTGCTCATGTGAAATGCTCATATTATGATATCCTGCACATCCATGGGGAAGCTGTACTTTTGGTCAATCTGATATATATATACTAGTTCCCTCATGTACCCTGTATCAGACCGTGTTTAGGGATCAACTCCCTTACGTATTTTTACAACACATACAATTGTGCACGTTCCTGAAGAGTGCACTGCCAATTTGCTTTAGGCGCCAACAGCAGGTACATGGAGCTAAAGCCTGTGGCTTGGCCTGTAGGTTTTGAGTCTAGTTATCTCGAATACAAGGTGTTGGCTTAGGGCTGCCTTGTGCCTACAGGGCATGGTAAGGGGTAATGAAGTAAGGACTTACCTGGGATCATCCTTGGCTGAGAAATCAGGTCGTGGAGTTGAGTATCAGACCATGCCACACGTATTAGACTCCTTGTGCAGTCCCTGCTTAATCCATGTGGTTCAGTCCCTGGGCATTTCCCTTATCAACCTGCAAATGTGCACTGCATACACTTAGCGCAGTCACCAGGTTTTATGGAGTTCATTCACTGCACTTAAGTGGCACTGTATGTCATGTTCTGCATCATGGTTTATTTAATTCGAATGTCCTGGCCACTCCCATCCCTTCATAATTAGTTGCAATGCATCATGGTACATGAGTTCGGTCCCCTGCTCTCCTTAATATCAAGTCTTTTTCAGATGTGTATCCATAAGAATGCCTAGTTCAGATATTGAACTATATGTATCAATCCCTTGTCCAAATATGATCATATGGGACTCGAGTACATTGTCCACTCTCTTCCAACATTAGTAACAGGGTGAAGCTACAAGGGATTATATTACTCTTAAACAACAGTAGAGAGTTTGTCATGTCTGTATTTTTGGTTTAAGATAATTAAATCACTATCCTTTGGAATGTGGTCATTTCCTTATTGATTTTAATTGTGTCCTGCACTAAAACACTTCATGTGATTGCATTACCTTGTCTTGAAACCTTCGTTTCTCAAGCATACCCACTCTGCTCTTGAGTCCAGATTTGAGTTCAGACTCAACTGGGTTCTGGACACTCTGAATACTCACGAATCAGAACCCCACATGTCCTGCACATTGCTGCAACCTTGCAAAGGAGTTAGCCAAGCATACATGGTATGAAATATCTGAGCATGGTCTGATTCTATTAACATGAGTATTACAATACTTGGTTTACTGTCCTAGCAACAAATATAGGGTTTGGGTTATGGATCCTGAACTAGAACAAGGGTTGGTATCAGGAATGGGACTATAGTTCCTTATTTTGTTGAAAACCATGTTTTGGTTGATCCATGAATACTTTGAGTATCAGAGTTAAGGGGTTACTGAGTAACCAGAATAGGTTAAGGTTCAAGTTTAGTCAAGAACCAGACATGCACCATTTGATTCTATTGTTGATTTATGGAGCTCAAAAGCTTCTGATACATTGGTGCCATATATGTATTACAAGGCCTACAGATTCTGGTACTTCTCAGTTTTAAAAACCTTTATTCGAGGTGAATGTAGGGTATCATACAGCAGGGGATGCCCTGAATAACAGGCAAGGTATCAGGATCGGTTTACCTGTGGTATACTAGTATAAGTCTTGGTGAACAACAAGAATATGATGTAACTTTAGATCATGTAAGCTGGATATTCGTGGAGTAATCTTGCAATGAACATAGTAGCTTAGTAGCAGTTCTTCAATAACATTCAATGTTAATTGCATAGCATTTGTTCATTTAAGAAAAAGACAACTCTAGCAATATGAGCTAGCAATGGGAGACAAGGATGTTCGAACAGGAACTATAGACTATAAGAGGGATACAAGGACAGGTCAGGTTCATATTGAAGTACTCATGGGAATAACAAGTAGACTGGTAGATAGAGTTTTGGACTAATTGCATTTAGAGACCAAGGCTGATTTCATTATGTCTGTATACATAATGGTCTGCCACATATATAATTATCCTGTACCACCACGAAGTCATATCCTCTGCTATGTCAAGTACCAGTTGAATACTCTTGTAATTAATTGATTTGTTAGAGACAAGTAAGGTTCTAGTACTGGACTAAACTAGGCCTATACTAACAAATTGCCTTCTGAGCCATTTCCTTGTTGGTATACATATATGAGAGCATGTAGGCATGACCCTAAGATTCTAAGTAGACTATATTTACATATCACAAAGGGATTGAGAGCAAAGGCAGTATACACCCACCAACTAAAATTTCTAATAAACCTAGAAATGCTAGATAACCAAACTAGACATTGATGAATTGAACATATGGATTTATGAACAGGTTAATTGGATCTCGATATGGATTTTCAACCCGTAACCACAGCTCAGGACCACAGGCAAGTATACCTTGCCTTTCTACACAGCTTTATTTACATGCACTGTCTATTATTTTATCCATTTTTCTCATATTGTTGCCATGTATCTTTTCTATCAAGCTTGTATATTTTATCATTGCTTTAGACAGTGTTCACAGTTTGCCTTGTATCTTATTGATCGTGCCTTGATTGAGTCGTGCCTCCGTGTCTTGAACCTTGAAGCTAACCTGCGAGTCCACGATAGGGACGAGGGTTAGTAGTTATTGGTCCACACCTGCGAGTCCACACTAGGGACGAGGGTGATGCTAATCTGTGAGTCCACACTAGGCACGAAGATTAGTAGTAGATGCTAATCTGCGAGTCCACACTAGGGACGAGATTAGTAGTAGATGCTAACCTGCGAGTCCACGATAGGGACGAGGGTTAGTGGTACAGGGTTACGCCTGCGAGTCCACACTAGGGACGAGGGTGATGCTAGCCTGCGAGTCCATTAGGGACGAGGGTTAGTAGTAGAGGCTAGCCTGCGAGTCCACACTAGGGACGAGGGTTAGTAGTTCAAACCTGCGAGTCCACGCTAGGGACGAGGGTTTGAGTATTCGTTTTGGCTATCCGTTGACATCTTGACATGAGTTCTCTAGTTCTTGTTCAGCAGTTCACCTAATGTAGACAGTGTATAGTTTCGTGCTTTATTCATTGTACCGTTTCACTTGTTTATTCTGTACTTTTCTCCATGCATAAACTGTTAGAAAGGCTCGTTTTATGTATCTTGCTAGTCCTCTGAGGACCTGATGATCTCTTCAGGTTAGCTGAGCTTGAGTTAGGAGCAGACCAGAGGGTTGAGCCAACATCAGATCGCATCGCGTGCACTTGAGGTGGTCTAGATTAGCAGTTTTTCATTCAGTTAGTTACTCCATGTATTCTTTTATTTTCTTCCGTCTACTGGTAGTGGATTTGTGTCCACCGGACGTGACAGTGATTCTTGATATTCAGTTTATTCATTATTCAGTTCATGTCTTTTCATTGATCTTGACTGCGACATGATTATATTTTGTGGATGAGATATAGTTTTCCCGTGATTCTAGATTGCCGTGACTTGAGTATAGACAGCGTACTACCACCGACACTGCGGCGTAGGCTGGGCTTGGACACGTTTCGTATCCGAAAAGCGGATGTGGGTCGTGACAGATTTTTTGGTGGCCCATGCAGGTCTCATTAATCACTTCGGTTACGTCACTGTACCGTCGTGAGCCTGCGAATAGGATTAGAAACTTAGGATCTCATCCACGTGTCTCAAAAACAGTATTGATCTCTGTCCTTGATTTCTAATGAATCCTTGACTTGCATCCTGCTTGAAATCTTCGTGCCGTAAATGTTTAGGGTTGTGTTGGACTTGTGGTTCCAACCAACACATAGCTCGCAACTGTCCGAAGAAGAACGCAAGTGCCCCACCACTACCAACCGCAGGAGGAGGGTGAGCCTTCGCCAGGATCACGGAAGATGCGACGATACCACCCGGAGCGAATGGCGAAAATTTTCAGTAGATTATAGTAGTAGCATTGTTGAGAAGTATTATGTTTGGTTTTGACTTGCAAAGATTCACAATAATTCTATAGCAAACTGTTAAATTATTCTTTCTAGTAGTAGACCGCAGCTCCTTAAATTTTGAGGACGAAATTTGTTTAAGGGGGATAGAGTTGTCAACCCCTTGACCAATTTTACCCTCTCAATTTTTTTTTAGTTTTATTATTCATTTGTCACATGCATTGGTTATAATTTATATTTGGTTATTGAAATATACCAAATAGAGGGATAGGTTGAGGAATATAGGAAACAGCAGGGGCCCAAAGGCAAAATTTCTTTTTTAAAATTTAAACCTGTTAGCCGCTAAACACCCTGTTACAAGCTGAACCCCGAGTTCTTGTGATAGACCCAGGAGTTTTAAAAGAGATTCTCCCTCTATCCAATCTTCCCTTCATCAAAATCTGAGATTCTCCTTTATATATGGGAGGATCAGCAACCTCTTGCTCTACGATCAAACCCTAAAAACTCCCTCTGCTGCCCTGTCTGAGACCAACTTCCAGCAACTGAAGGATAGAGAGCACTCGAACTCCTAAACAAACAGGTAATCTTTTATCCCTCAAATCAATTTCTAATTTTAGTTGTCAATGGATCCTTAATTCTGTTAAATAGTAGCCTAGGCGCTTGTATAAATTCCTAAGAGGTAGGCATGGTTAAGAAAGGATTGGGAACAATGTTCCTAGAGGCCTAGGTAGCAGCTATACCACATAGAAATTTAACCACAGGAAGTCATCATGCTACCAAGCCTGAACATGTTCTCTACTTGCGAACCAAGGAGCTCTACGCATTAGGCAGGCATAGGACTTGTAATTAGGATTCCTGTTAGACTGAGGAGGGACTTGTGGAAATCCCTAAGACCTAGGAATATCTGCCCACACTTGATTTCAGTCCTAAACTGGGCTGTATAGCTTCCCATCTCAAATCCAACACCCCATTTAATGAGTGTTGTCCTGCTTTAGGTAATGTCAGTCCTCTATGCTTCAGAACACATATTGGTTCTGCACGTTCCAAAACTTCTGATACTCTATAGAACCAAGCACACTCCTTTATATATGTGATATTATTGCTCATGTGCAAATGCTCACATTATGATATCCTGCACATCCATAGGGAAGCTGTACTTTTGGTCAATCTATATATATATACCAGTTCCCTCATGTACCCTGTATCAGACCGTGTTTAGGGATCAACTCCCTTATATTTTTACAACACATACAATTGTGCACGTTCCTGAAGAGTGCACTGCCAATTTGCTTTAGGCGCCAACAGCAGGTACATGGGAGCTAAAGCCTGTGGCTTGGCCTGTAGGTTTTGAGTCTAGTTATCTCGAATACAAGGTGTTGGCTTAGGGCTGCCTTGTGCCTACAGGGCATGGTAAGGAGTAATGAAGTAAGGACTTACCTGGGATCATCCTTGGCTGAGAAATCAGGTCGTGGAGTTGAGTATCAGACCATGCCACACGTATTAGACTCCTTGTGCAGTCCCCTGCTTAATCCATGTGGTTCAGTCCCTGGGCATTTCCCTTGTCAACCTGCAAATGTGCACTGCATACACTTAGCGCAGTCACCAGGTTTTATGGAGTTCATTCACTACACTTAAGTGGCACTGTATGTCATGTTCTGCATCATGGTTCATTTAATTCGAATGTCCTGGCCACTCCCATCCCTTTATAATTAGTTGCAATGCATCATGGTACATGAGTTCGGTCCCCTGCTCTCCTTAATATCAAGTCTTTTTCAGATGTGTATCCATAAGAATGCCTAGTTCAGATATTGAACTATATGTATCAATCCCTTGTCCAAATATGATCATATGGGACTCGAGTACATTGTCCATCCTCTCTTCCAACATTCAGTAACAGGGTGAAGCTGCAAGGGATTATGTTACTCTTAAACAACAGTAGAGAGTTTGTCATGTCTGTATTTTTGGTTTAAGATAATTAAATCACTATCCTTTGGAATGTGGTCATTTCCTTATTGATTTTAATTGTGTCCTGCACTAAAACACTTCATGTGATTGCATTACCTTGTCTTGAAACCTTCGTTTCTCAAGCATACCCACTCTGCTCTTGAGTCCAGATTTGAGTTCAGACTCAACTGGGTTCTGGACACTCTGAATACTCATGAATCAGAACCCCACCTGTCCTGCACATTGCTGCAACCCTGCAAAGGAGTTAGCCAAGCATACATGGTAAAATATCTGAGCATGGTCTGATTCTATTAACAGAAGCATTATAATACTTGGTTTACTGTCCTAGCAACAAATATAGGGTTTGGGTTATGGATCCTAAACTAGAACAAGGGTTGGTATCAGGAATGGGACTATAGTTCCTTATTTTGTTGAAAACCATGTTTTGGTTGATCCATGAATACTCTTGAGTATCAGAGTTAAGGGGTTACTGAGTAACCAGAATAGGTTAAGGTTCAAGTTTAGTCAAGAACCAGACATGCACCATTTGATTCTATTGTTGATTTATGGAGCTCAAAAGCTTCTGCTACATTGGTGCCATATATATGTATTACAAGGCCTACAGATTCTGGTACTTCTCAGTTTTAAAAACCTTTATTCGAGGTGAATGCAGGGTATCATACAGGGGATGCCCTGAATAACAGGCAAGGTATCAGGATCGGTTTACCTGTGGTATACTAGTATAAGTCTTGGTGAACAACAAGAATATGATGTAACTTTAGATCATGTAAGCTGGATATTCGTGGAGTAATCTTGCAATGAACATAGTAGCTTAGTAGCATTCTTCAATAACATTCAATGTTAATTGCATAGCATTTGTTCATTTAAGAAAAAGACAACTCTAGCAATATGAGCTAGCAATGGGAGACAAGATGTTCGAACAGGAACTAATAGACTATATAAGAGGGATACAAGGACAGGTCAGGTTCATATTGAAGTACTCATGGGAATAACAAGTAGACTGGTAGATAGAGTTTTGGACTAATTGCATTTAGAGACCAAGGCTGATTTCATTATGTCTGTATACATAATGGTCTGCCACATGTCATATATAATTATCCTGTACCACCACGAAGTATATCCTCTGCTATGTCAAGTACCAGTTGAATACTCTTGTAATTAATTGATTTGTTAGAGACAAGTAAGGTTCGTAGTACTGGACTAAACTAGGCCTATACTAACAAATTGCCTTCTGAGCTATTTCCTTGTTGGTATACATATATGAGAGCATGTAGGCATGACCCTAAGATTCTAAGTAGACTATATTTACATATCACAAAGGGATTGGGAGCAGAAGGCAGTATACACCCACCAACTAAAATTTCTAATAAACCTAGAAATGCTAGATAACCAAACTAGACATTGATGAATTGAACATATGGATTTATGAACAGGTTAATTGGATCTCGATATGGATTTTCAACCCGTAACCACAGCTCAGGACCACAGGCAAGTATATCTTGCCTTTCTACACAGCTTTATTTATATGCACTGTCTATTATTTTATCCAGTTTTTCTCATATTGCCATGTATCTTTTCTATCAAGCTTGTATTTTATCATTGCTTTAGACAGTGTTCACAGTTTGCCTTGTATCTTATTGATCGTGCCTTGATTGAGTCTGCCTCCGTGTCTTGAACCTTGAAGCTAACCTGCGAGTCCACGATAGGGACGAGGGTTAGTAGTTATTGGTTCACACCTGCGAGTCCACACTAGGGACGAGGGTGATGCTAATCTGCAAGTCCATACTAGGGACGAGGATTAGTAGTAGATGCTAATCTGCGAGTCCACACTAGGGACGAGGATTAGTAGTAGATGCTAACCTGCGAGTCCACGATAGGGACGAGGGTTACTGGTATAGGGTTACGCCTGCGAGTCCACACTAGGGACGAGGGTGATGCTAGCCTGCGAGTCCACATTAGGGACGAGGGTTAGTAGTAGAGGCTAGCCTGCGAGTCCATACTAGGGACGAGGGTTAGTAGTTCAAACCTGCGAGTCCATGCTAGGGACGAAGGTTTGAGTATTCGTTTTGGCTATCCGTTGACATCTTGACATGAGTTCTCTAGTTCTTGTTCAGCAGTTCACCTATGTGTAGACAGTGTATAGTTTGTGCTTTATTCATTGCACCGTTTCACTTGTTTATTCTGTACTTTTCTCCATGCATAATAAACTGTTAGAAAGGCTCGTTTTTATGTATCTTGCTAGTCCTCTGAGGACCTGATGATCTCTTCAGGTTAGCCGAGCTTGAGTTAGGAGCAGACCAGAGGGTTGAGCCAGCATCAGATCGCATCGCGTGCACTTGAGGTGGTCTAGATTAGCAGTTTTTCATTCAGTTAGTTACTCCATGTATTCTTTTATTTTCTTCCGTCTACTAGTAGTGGATTTGTGTCCACCGGACGTGACAGTGATTCTTGATATTCAGTTTATTCATTATTATTCAGTTCATGTCTTTTTATTGATCTTGACTGCGACATGATATTTTGTGGATGAGATATAGTTTTCCCGTGATTCTAGATTGCCGTGACTTGAGTATAGACAGCGTACTAGCGCCGACACTGCGGCGTAGGCTGGGCTTGACACGTTTCGTATCCGAAAAGCGGATGGGTCGTGACATTGTGCATTGACTACAGGAAACTTAACGTGGCAACAGTAAAGAACAAGTACCCATTACCCAGGATCGACGACTTATTTGATCAGTTGAGCAGGGCTAGAGTTTTCTCCAAGATAGATCTTCGTTCAGGGTATCATCAAGTGAGGGTTCGGAAGGAGGATATTCCCAAGACAGCGTTCAGGTCGAAGTATGGGCATTATGAATTCTTGGTAATGCCGTTTGGTTTGACTAATGCTCCAGCAATCTTTATGGATTTAATGAATCGCATCTTTATGCCGTACTTGGACCAATTTGTCGTTGTGTTTCTCGACGACATTTGTATATTCAACTAGTGAAGAGGAGCATGAAGATCACCTCCGGAAGGTGTTACAGGTTCTGAGAGAGAACCAGTTGTATGCCAAGCTTACAAGTATGAGTTTTGGTCGGACCACATTTTATTTTTGGGTCACATCGTATCAGGAGCTGGAGTAGCAGTGGATCCCAAGAAGGTAAAAGCAGTAGAGAGTTGGCCAGTACCCAAGATCGTAGCTGATGTACGGAGTTTCTTAGGATTGGCAGGATATTACAGAAGGTTTGTATCAAATTTTGCAAGGCTTTCAGCACCCATGACCCGTTTGACACGGAAGGATGTACCATTCGCCTGGTCGGCAGAATGCCAGGCATCATTTGAGAATCTGAAGCAGAAGTTGATATCATCGCCTATTCTTACATTGCTAGTTGGAACTGGAGGTTTTACTGTATATTGTGATGCGTCAGGTAAAGGACTTGGATGTGTCCTCGTGCAGCATGGGAAGGTGATAGCATATGCATCTAGGCAGCTCCGAGACCACGAGAAGAATTATCCGACTCAAACTTGGAGTTGGCAGCAGTATTTGCTTTGAAGATATGGATGCATTACTTATATGGTGATCGAGTGGACATGTACAGACCACAAAAGTCTGAAGTACATCTTTACTCAGAAGGAGATGAACATGAGGCAGAGAAGATAGTTAGAGTTGATCAAGGATTATGACATGGAGCTTCAATATCATCCAGGTAAGGCTAATGTGGTAGCAGACGCTCTCAACAGGAGAGGCGGTGTATTTATGTTGACAACACAGAAGCATATCTTAGAAGTCCTTCAGAAGATGGGCATCGAAGTTATACTTCCTAGTGATGTAGGAGTTCTAACAAGTCTACAAGTTCAATCCGATTTGGTAGATAGGATCAAGGCAGCTCAGGCACAGGACCCAAGGATTCAGAAGCTTAGGGCAGAATATGAGTCAGGACTCAGGAAGGAGATAAAAATTTACGAAGATGGTACGCTTAGGTTTGGATCGCGTCTATGTGTACCTAGTGGAGATATCAGACAGGGGGTTATGACAGAAGCTCACAGCTCTCAGTATTCCATACACCCTGGAGGAACCAAGATGTACCAAGATATCAAGCAGCACTTCTGGTGGAACGGGATAAAGAGGGAGATAGCTAGATTTATTTCCCGTTGCTTGGTATGTCAGCAAGTGAAGGCAGAACAGTAGAGGCCAGCTGGGTTATTGCAACCGCTTTCTATCCCGGAATGGAAGTGGGAACATATTACAATGGACTTTGTGACCGGTTTATCGAGATCACAAAGTGGTAAAAATGCTATTTGGGTGATAGTAGATCGGCTTACAAAGGTGGCGTACTTTCTTCCTTTCAGAGTAGGACATCTACAGAAAGGTTGGCAGAATTGTATATGCAACAGATAGTCAGGCAGCATAGAGTCCCTGTCAGTATTGTGTCAGACAGAGATACCCGTTTTACATCATATTTTTGGAAGAGCTTACATCATAGTCTGGGTACCAAGTTAAGATTTAGCACGGCTTACCATCCACAGACAGACGGGCAATCAGAAAGAACAATTCAGACTTTAGAGGATATGTTGCGAGCATGCACTATAGATTTTGGAGGGTCTTGGGAGAGACACCTGCACTTAGTCGAGTTCTCATACAACAACAGTTACCAAGTCAGTATCCAGATGGCACCATTTGAAGCATTATATGGTAAGAAGTGTAGGTCGCCACTAGCATGGGATGATATCGGGGAGAGGAAGATGCTAGACCCAGAAATGATTGTCTAGACCGTTGAAGTGGTTAAGGGAATTAGAGAGCGACTTCGAGTTGCACAGGATCGGCATCATCATTAGGCGGACCAGCATCGTAGGCCGCTAGAGTTTTCTGTTGGGGACCATGTGTTCTTGCGGATCTCACCTACCCGTGGGGTCATTAGGTTTGGCGTTCACGGGAAGTTGAGTCCGCGGTACGTGGGCCCATTTGTTATCCTTGATAGGATAGGCGATATTGCTTATCGATTATCCCTTCCACCTTCGTTACGAGAGGTATATGACGTATTTCATGTATCTCAGTTACGAAGGCATGTATCGGACCCAAGCCATATCCTTGATCATTCTGAGCTGGTTGTGGGTACCAACCTGTCTTACGAGGAGCACCCTGTGTCCATCTTGGACCGGAGAGAGAAGATACTCAAGAACCGAACAATTAATCTTGTCCGGGTTGCTTGGGGTCATCACTCTTTAGGAGAGCCAACGTAGGAACGTGAGGATGACATCCGATCACGGTATCCGCACCTGTTTGACTCACAAGGTATATTTTTTTCTGTATACCTTGATTGTCTTAACTCCTCATGCTTGTTACCTTATGAGTAAAATTGCTTGGTGTCGTCGATAGTTAAACAAAGATATGTTACTTTCTATTGGCATTGTAGAATGATTGCTTACTCAATTGCTTATGCTTAGATTAGTTTAGCTCCGATGTTTTTATCATGCTTGGATCTGAAATTCCAAGGACGGAATTTTTCTAAGGAGAGTAGAGATGTCACTTCCCGTTCCCAGAATACGTATTCTAAATACATGTACTGCTGGAATGTATTCATTTAATATTTATCATGTACTGTTCTGTATTTAAATTCCTTTAATTTTCTGCTAATTATTTTTTGTATTTTATTTTTTGTATTTTACTTTATGCTTTTATACTCTGCTTTAGCTTTGTATTGGGTTCGGCTTGAATTGGTTTAATTATGTTGGTTCAACATGAACCAAAACCCCCACCTACCACCACCCCATTTAAAGCCCCAAACCCTTTCTCTCTCTTCATTACTTCTTCTCATTACTCTTCTTCTTCCTCATAACTCTCCCACCAACCTAGAAGAGATAGGCAAGTGCCAACTTACTTCTTGATGGATCTCCATTTTGTTGTTCCATTATCTTCCTCTCAACATTCTAAGACACTTTAGTGCTTGGCATTTTCAATTTCTATGGCTAAATTCTTCTAGATCTAAGTTTATAGTAATTTTAAATTTCTTGGGTTTTGATCTATTTAACATTGTTATTTCCAAGTTTGATGGTTCCATGTTATAGAGAATTTCGTTCTACCCCATTTTGACCTATGAAAGTCCAAATTTGGACTTACGGTGAAAGTTTTATGGAGCTTGGAAGCCAAGGGTTCCATGACCATCCTTCTCAGGTTTTCTGAGAAGATGGGTCCCCACTTTCCCAACCGCATGAGATTTTCATTTCTCAGCCGCATGAAACTTTATTTCCCAACCGCATGAGATTTGAAACTTTATTTTCCAACTGCATGAGATTTTTATTTCTCAGCCGCATGAAACTTTATTTTCCAACCGCATGAGATTTTCATTTCTCAGCCGCATGAAACTTTATTTTCCAACCGCATGAGATTTGAAACTTTATTTCCCAACCACATGAGATTTTTATTTCTTAGCCGCATGAAACTTTATTTTCCAACCGCATGAGATTTTTATTTCTCAGCCGCATGAAACTTTATTTTCCAACCGCATGAGATTTTTATTTCTCAGCCGCATGAAACTTTATTTCCCAACCGCATGAGATTTTTATTTCTCAGCCGCATGAGATTTTTATTTCTCAGCCGCATGAAACTTTATTTCCCAACCGTATGAGATTTTCATTTCTCAGCCGCATGAAACTTTATTTCCCAACCGCATGAGATTTTCATTTCTCAGCCGCATGAAACTTTATTTCCCAAACGCATGAGATTTTATTTCTCAGCCGCATGAAACCTTATTTTCCAATCGCATGAGATTTTTATTTCTCAGCCGCATGAAACCTTATTTCCCAACCGCATGAGATCTTTATTTTTCAGCCGCATGAAATCTTTATTTCCTGAATTTGGCATTAATTAACATTGATTGTTATCTTGATTAATAATTGATCATGCGTTCCTAGATGGAACTAAGAGACTGGCTAGTCGTCTTATTGAATTAAATGGAATAAGATACGTTCATATTAATTATGAACTATTGTAATCGATTGGTTGATCCCGAATATTGGCATACAGGCATATGCAGGCTTCAATTTATTTATTTTTTGTACAAAATAGTATATGTACTTTATGGTCAAGGCATAATTTATTCTGTGGTTAGTTTTAATTGTTGCATTACGCTATGTAAGACCTACAACCTAACCGCACAGGTATCGTTGTAGAGTTGGGCATATCGTACTTTGTACGGAAGTACTCATTCTGAATGACCATGATCCACGGCATGGGATTTTACTTAACATAGAGGCTACTAAGTTAAATAAAATAATGATTGCATGAAGAGAATGGATTCCTGAGTTCTTACATAGCATCCCTCTTTGGGACTATTAGTACCCGACAGGCCGGCTGGTTCCCACAGATACTTCAAATCTGTCACACGGGCAGGAAGCGGTATCTGCTTATATTATTTATTGTATATTGATGACGGACGTCCCGTTGGGACTCGTCTAATTCATGATTGGCGCAATTGATTGACTGGGTAGACTAGCCTTGCTTGCACATAGTAAGAACTGAGGAATCCTTTATCGCATAATTCCAAGATAACTTGGAACCCACAATAGCAAGCCGTAGTAGTTGCATGGCCGTTTAAATTGATTTGGTTGTGTACTGTACCTACTCTGTTGACTAACTGAGATAATCAGAGTGTCAAGATATGACGGGCGAACTTCTGCCATTGTTTGGTTGGGAGGTTGGTTCGAAGTGTCGTGATGTTATGTGAATCCCAGTAGCAAGCAGAGACCTATTATTATATTCTCTTAGTTACTGGTTTAAATTCCTCATATCGTGCTTCCTTGCGGTACTTGCTATTAGAGGTCTAACCTCTCTGGTTTTGCATGGTCAGATCTAGAGCCAGTTTCCGAGAACACAGCTTACTTCCACCTCCAAGATGGTCAATACTAGAGGAATGATCGCAGGAGGACTCGAGTGGGTTCCTTACTTCCCCGCTCATTTTGTTAATTACTTTACATTTTGCCGCTTGGCACCGACATGTTAGTCGGATAGTCTTGTACTTACTTTTACATAATTATAATTAAGTCAGACTGCAGCTGATAACAATTGTGTATATGTTGCTATATCATCTGGCTATGTTTTGTAAAGCCAGATCTCAAGAACATTTTGACTAAGCGTTTGGGATGCCTTATTGCTTTATCTTAAATGTTCTCTGTTATTGTTTCTTGTTTGAATGATTGAGACAATAGATGTGAAGTGACCATAGCGAGACTTTCATGTAGTATGCACCCCCTTGTCTTTTAGACAGCATTGATCGTATTATACGGTATTCATCTACCCGTAATACGTAGCTGGCTGAGTCATTCCCCCGCTCTCCAGTATTCTGGTTCTGGGGCGTGACATTCCTGCAAGAGATCTTCAAGGCTGATCTCAAGCTTCTTCCTATGCATGTTTGCATAGAACTTGCTCCATCCAGCGGGGAGCTTTGAGACAATCCCTCCAACAACAAACTTGCCGGGGAGGGGCATCGCCTCGTCTTCCAGCTTCTGTCGCAGTTTCAAGAACTCCTTCACCTGCGGCAGCATAGACTTTTCGTCCTCAAAGAACCACTTGTGATATTTTTCAACCACAAATATTTTACTGCGGTTCTTGTCTTCTTCGTAGAGTTTTTCTAGAGACTCCCATATGTCTCTAGCGATATTCTTCTTAGAATAGGATTCTTCAAGGGAATCCTCCATACCATTCAGGATAAGCAGCCTGCAAATACTATTTTCTCTTCTCCACTTGGCCTGAAGTTTAGTAGCCGCAGAGATTGCGGCAGCAGACCCAGTATCTGGAACGGTAGGTTCCTCTTCAAGAAGCACGTGATCCACGTCTCTGAGTTGAAGAGTGAGAAAAACCTTCCTCTTTCAGACTTGATAATGCTCTCCATCAAACTTTTTTAACTTGCAAAAGTCAGTATTGAGGAGTGAAGCATTAACGTTTTCCATCGTAGCAACAAAGCTTTGAGATTGTTAATGCCGGGGCACAATTTTTCGATGGAAAACTGAGAATATGAAACAATTGTAAAAACAATGTTCCAACACAACACTTCTAGGAAGGTTGCGCAAGTATAACGAAGATCTAAAAAGATATCGTTATGATATTACGAGAATCTAAAAAGATTTCGTAATTACAGCAGCGAAGAAGATGATAGACGAAAGATGGAAGATGGCCTGCTGGGATGAATGATCACCGTTGCTCAAAGCTTTATTCGCCTTACACGAACAGCTTCCAGGAACCAGCAAGTTCGTCGGAGAACTTGGAACACTCCTGCTCTTCTGACTCCTCGGATGGACACGAACTCCCGTGTAAAAGCAACGCTAGTGCGGCGCCTTTCCTCTCTCTCGAAGGCTGCTGGAATTCGCAAGCAAATTTCGATCAGAACTGTGTTAAAGAACACGTCTGAACACTTCGTAAACTTTCTGTGGTGGCTTCTCTTTCTATTCTATATTCAGCCTTGAGAGAGAGAGGATGCCTTATATAGGCCCTGCAGCAACTGGTCGGTTGCCACAAAGTTAGGGACGTGGTAATAACCACCCCGAACATGTAGCAACCGTCCAGAACATGCAAACGCACGTTCTGCTGCCAACTGCGCACACCCAGCGCTCCTTGCACTCTGTACGACAGAGCGCGCACAGCACGCACACTGCGCAACCTAGCGCGATGCTAACGTGCTAAGTGCAAAGTGCGCCAACAAAACGCCACATTACGCCTCATGAGCCCGAGCCCGAGCCCGAGCCCGAGTCCGAGTCCGAGTCGCTAGCTCCTATGAAAATAAATTTTTCAAGAACAAAAAGCATGAATGCTTTTATTGTTGATTTTAGCCTTTTTTTCCATTAGAAAAATAACCCCACATGGCAAATCCATGTGCACCTCCACACCACATGTGCATCTCCAATAATAGAAAAGCTAATATATAGAGATACAAACTCTTTGGCCTATCCGATGTGGGACTAAAGTTTCTAAAGGAAAGGCCAAAACTCCAACACAAGCAACTTTGCAGCATGATTGTGCAAGTGATACACATTACATGCAATTATTAGACTGTTCATGCAAATTAAGACTCGTAGAATTGTAAAATACATGATATTAAAAAAACCCATAAAAAATGCAGATATATAGAGCGCATTTGCCAAAGCTGATATAGTATATAAAGAGGAGGAAAACAAAAAGGTGCAGAACGAAAGCGATGGAAAATGAGGGAAGAAAGAAAAGGAGGGAGGGAAACAAAGGTCCTTAACTTCATATGCAAGCAGGCCATTTTCACATAGCTTTTGCTTTTGTGACAGTGCACTTTTTAGAGGCCTATGACCGTAGCTTTTGCTTATGCGATTGTGCAGTGCACTTTGGAGGTCAAGATTCCTTCCCACACTAATCAATCTATCTACTGTCAACATGCAGAAGATGGGTCCCCATATTCTTGTAGCCATGATTTAAAAGAGACGTGTTATGGATCTAGATTGAATCTTTTTTCCTTGCCGACCATGCAACTTTTGGTCTGGCTGTCTCAGAATTCTCAGCCCCATTAGTCTCTCTCACTCACGTGAATGTCACATGCTTGC
The DNA here is from genome assembly GCA_029216955.1 of Iris pallida. Taxonomy (NCBI): domain Eukaryota; kingdom Viridiplantae; phylum Streptophyta; class Magnoliopsida; order Asparagales; family Iridaceae; genus Iris; species Iris pallida. The sequence continues at coordinate 1,919,407 of JANAVB010020797.1, forward strand.
TACTGAGATTAGGCTAAGGCATATTTGTTTCTTCTTAAAAATATTCTCAGCCCCATTAGGCTAAGGTGCGTTTGATTGTAACGTGGAAAATATGTAAAAAAGAAATTAATTTATGAAATTATTTTTCTAAGAAACAAAATTTCATAGAATTTTAAAAAGTTTTCATGAAAAATCTAATTTGGATGTTTGATTGCATTATTTTCCATAAAAAATAGTTATTTTCTATGGAAAATGATATTTTTCTATGGGTTGGACAAGTTTTATTTTTCACCACTTTAGATGAAAAATATGAAAAATGATAGTTTTTTGGAAAATAATTCCATGAAAAATATAAGCTATCAAACACTACAGCTGTGTTTGATTGAACATTTTTTTCCATGAAAAATATTTTCATCACAAATTTTCCACCAATTGTAGTGTTTGATAGCTTATATTTTCCATGGAATTATTTTCCAAAAAAATATCATTTTTCATATTTTCTACTAAAATGGTGGAAAATAAAACTTCGCCAACCCATAGGAAAATATCATTTTCTATGGAAAATAACTATTTTTCGTTGAAAATAATGAAAATCAAATACTCAAATTAAATTTTCCATAGATTTTTTTAAAAATTTCATGAAATTTTTTTCCTAGGAAAATAATTTCGTGGAATTAATATCTTTTCCACATATTTTTCAGCTTGCAATCAAACACACCCTACAATTGGTGGAAAATTTGTGATGGAAATATTTTCCTTGAAAAAAAAGGCCAATCAAACACAGCCTAAGTTTACAACCATTAGACTTATATTTTTTTTTTTCAACTGTCTAGATGATGATAGTTGCTAATTGGGCTCCCCCTTCCTTCTCATTCCATATAGCTATATAGGGAGATGCGATCCAATTGAAAACTGTCATCTATGTATGGTTGTAAGCAAAACAGTTGTAATCCTAGTATTGCTCTCCTTATTCAGCGATACTACGTTACGTTGTCCGTCCATTGTACGTGACTACGCTGGCCTATGACCACGAGGCGGTCACTTAAATATGCCAGTAGGAGAGGCAGTGACTAGCTATCACATTGCTACAGGCCAGTGCGATCGCCCCATTGGACGGCTCAAATATGCTTTTCCCTTCTGATTATATGCAGATTGTCACGGACTTAGTGTTTTTGCTAGCACTTCGTCCCGTGCGGCGCACTGTCTTTCTCCTCAAAGACTCGTGCAAGCCTTCCCGTCCCGACTTAGCTAGATCGCTAAGAAAACTAGAATAGTGGAGCAAAGATGGGACTAGTAAGAATCTCTTTATTGACTTGGAGAATGCTTACAATTTTTGGTGGTGAGAAACAAATGAGAGCCTCCCCCTTTTATAAGTGCTCATAGAGCAATACAAGGAAAGTCCTGGAAGGAATATTCCAAGGATTATTACAATCTACCATAACTGGAATGGCATATTCCAGGTTTATTCCCTAGCAACATAAAAGGAAACTTCAAGGGCCTTCCAGAAGCTTCTTGGGCCTCCTAGAACGATCTTGGGCCTCCCGGAGAGATCCACAGTCTTCTAGAGCCTTCCGCCATCTTCTAGAATGTTCTGGAAGCTTCCCGCATAACCTTAGTCCGCGAAAAGGTTATGCAACAGGACCTCGGGCGGGGTGCAACATTTGGGGCATTACATTCTCCCCCACCTAAGGCGTTGACGCCCTCGTCAACCATGCTCGCTGAGAAACGCCTGGATCTCGGCTTCGAACTGATGCTGCGTATCAGCACGTTCCCAGCTAGACTCGCCGTAAGGCAAGCCCTTCCACCGGATGAGGTACTCCACATACGGGGACACGCCTCATCGCCGAATGGTCCTCCTGTCCAGTACGGCTTCCACCTCCTTGTCGAAGGAAGTCGTCATGGTCGCCGTTGGTCGCTTCGAAACTCCACGCTGGGGATCCTCCAAGTCTTCATGGTACGGCTTCAAGCAACTGGCATGGAAGACTGGATGAATCTTCAGCTTGGCAGGGAGTTCAAGCTTGTAGGCCACCTTGCCTACCTTCTTGAGCACGGGGAAGGGGCCTTCATACTTCTGGATCAGTCCTTTGTGCACCTTGCGGAACACCTTGAACTGTTGTGGTTGCAGCTTCACCAGCACCATGTCCCCCTCCTTGTACTCAACCGGCCTTCGCTTCGCGTCGGCCCACTTCTTCATCTTCCTCGCGGCCTTCTCCAGAAATGCCTTGGCAATGTCTGCCTTTGCCTTGAAATCTGAAGTGAACTGGTTGGCCGCGGGGCTTCTACTCGAGGGCCCCGCACTCAGCGTGTGCGGGGCAAGCGGTTGGCGACCCATCACCAACTCGAATGGACTGCTGTGCGACGACTCGCTCCGTTGAAGATTGTAGCAGAACTGAGCGACGTCGAGGTGATGCACCCAATCCCTCTGGTTGGCACTCACAAAGTGCCGCAAGTACTCCTCGAGTAGCGAGTTGACCCGCTCGGTCTGCCCGTCCGTCTGCGGGTGGAAGCTGGTCGAGAAGTGTAAGTCCGTCCCGAGGATTTTGAACACTTCCGTTCAGAACTTCTCCGTGAAGCGGGGGTCTCGGTCGCTGACAATGTTGACCGGGATGCCCCAGAACTTCACCACATGGCTGATGAACAGTCGCGCGGCCTCCTCTGCTGTGCAGTCCGTCGAAGCAGCAATGAAGGTCGCGTACTTTGAGAACCGGTCCACCACCACGAGAATGGACCCAAGCGTCCCCACTTTCGGCAGGGCGGAGATGAAGTCCATCGAAATGCTCTCCCACGGCCGACTCGGCACGGAAAGAGGCTCCAGCAGGCCCCCGGGCTTCTGATGATCCACCTTGTCTTGTTGGCACACAAGACAAGTGCGAACATAATCCTCCACATCCTCGCGCATGCGAGGCCAGTAGTATGCGGCCTCCAGTAGCGCCAAGGTTCGCTTCTGCCCCGGGTGTCTAGCCCACTTTGTGTCATGACACTCCTTGAGCAGCTGTCTCCGCAAGCCACTCCACCTAGGCACGGCCACCCTGTCGCCCTTGGTGTAGAGAAGTCCGTCTTTCAGCCAGAACCTTCTCGTTTTGCCCTCCTTGGCAAGCTTCACTAGGGCCAGTGTTAGTGGGTCCTCCATGATTCCCACTCGAACACGGTCCAGAATGTCCCCCTTGAGCAAGCACACAGATGCGAGCTCGGCCTTCCTGCTAAGCGCATCGGCCACCTGATTTTCTTTGCCGGGTTTGTACTGCAACGCCATGTCGAACTCGGCTAGAAAATCTTGCCATCTCGCCTGCTTCGGAGATAGCTTCTTCTGGGACTGGAAGTAGCTCGTGGCAACATTGTCCGTCATGACCACGAACTTGGTGCCGAGGAGGTAGTGCCGCCATGTCCTCAAGCTATGCACGACCGCGGTCATCTCCTTCTCCTGCACCGTGTAGCGCCGCTCAGTGTCATTCAGCTTGCGGCTCTCGAACGCGATGGGGTGTCCTTCCTGCACCAACACCCCACCGATGGCGAAGTCGGACGCGTCCGTGTGCACTTCGAACGCCTTGGAGTAGTCCGGTAGAGACAAGACCGGCTCCTCCGTCACAGCCCGCTTCAGTGCCTCGAATGCCTCCTCGCATCGGGGCGTCCAGCTCCACGCCCGATCCTTCCGCAGCAGATCGGTCAGAGGCGCTGCGATGGCGGAATATCCTCGGATGAACCGCCGGTAGTAGTTCGCCAAGCCAAGGAATGATCGCAGCTCCGTCGGCTTGGTGGAAGCCTCCCACTCCCGTATGGACTGGACCTTTGTGCCGTCCATCCATATCTTGCCATGCCCGATCCAGTGCCCCAAGAATGATACCTCTTCTTGTGCGAATGAGCACTTCTCCCGCTTGACGAAGAGTTCGTTCTCCTTTAGCACCTGGAAGACAGTCTTCAAATGCTCGATGTGCTCCTCCATCGTGTTTGAGTACACGACGATGTCGTCGAGGTAGACCACGACGAACCGATCCAGATAGGGATGAAAGAGCTTGTTCATCAAAGTACAAAAAGTCGCAGGAGCATTTGTTAGACCAAAAGGCATAACCATAAACTCATATGCGCCATACCTCGTCACGCATGCCGTCTTAGCCTCGTCACCCTCCGCAATCCGGACTTGATAATACCCCGAGCGCAGATCAAGTTTGGAGAAGTATCTCGCGCCTCCCAATTGGTCGAACAAGTCCGCCACCAACGGGATGGGATATTTGTTCTTGACGGTTACCTTGTTTAGTGCACGATAGTCGATGCACAAACGAAGGCTTCCGTCCTTCTTCTTCTGGAACAGCACCGGTGCACCATACGGGGCCTTTGACGGTCTGATGAATCCTGCGTCCAGCAGCTCTTTGAGTTGCTTCTTCAACTCGTCCAGCTCGGGCGGGGCCATGCGATATGGAGCCATGGCGGGCGGCTTCGTGCCTGGCTCCAACTCGATGGCATGGTCTACCTCCCTCCGCGGAGGTAGCCTCTTCGGCAACTCCTTCGGCATGACGTCCCTGAACTCCACAAGAACGTCATCGATCTCAGGCGGAAGATCCCCCTGCACGGGCGCCTCCTCCGACTTGAGCACAGCAAGGTAAGTCATCTCTCCGTGTCGCATCCCCTTCTTGAGTTGTAGTGCGGAGAGAGCCTTCCCTTTTGTAAGCTCGCCTCGTGCAGTTGTCACCATGCACGGAGAGCTCTCCTCCATGATCCCGACGACTCCCAGATGCGGCATTGGGACTGCCTTTGCCGAAGTGAGGAAGTTCATCCCAAGGATCATGTCAAAGTCGTCCAGTGGTGCTGCCGTGAGACTGGTGACACCCGTCCAGTCTTCCACTTGGATCTTCACTCCTTTGGCCACCCCCTGCACAGGGCGCGCCTCAGAGTTGACTGCCTTTATCGTGCTTGAGTCTTTTTCCAGCGCCAAACCCAAGCGTCGGACCTCCGCGTCCGAGATAAAGTTGTGGGTTGCCCCCGTGTCGACCATCGCCCTGGTGTTGTGGCCGTTGATCTTCACGTCCACGTACATCAGCTCTCGATTCGGGGTCTTGGACACTACCGCCTTGCTCTTCAAAGCATTCAGCAGGCGCAGGGCACCCATGTGAGCCCCCTTCTTAGGCTCCATGTCCTCGACCTCCTCGCCTTGGACCGCGTTCACCCTCTTGCCCTTATTCGGACAGTCTCGTGCGAGATGATTTCCATCGCACACGTAGCACTCGATCTTCCGCTCCGTCGAAGGCTTTGCTTGCGGCTTGTCCTTCGGCGGTGGGCCTCCCTTTCCGTTGTTCTTCTTCGCTCCCCCACCATTGAACTTGGTGGTGGTCTTTTCCTTGGGCTTTGGGGCATCGCTCCGTCGATACTCCAGCAGCTTCTCGGCTGCCGCAACAGCCGTGTTCAGATCTGACACATCTTGCCTCTGCAATTCTTGTGCCGCCCATGGTTGTAGACCCTCTAGGAACGCGAACAGGCGATCTTCTTCGCCAATACTGGAAATGGTGAGCATCAGGCGGGTGAACTCCGCCACATACTCCTTGATCGACCCGGTGTGCTTGAGTTGACGCAAACTCCGTCTTGCGACATACTCCACGTTCTTCGGGTAGAACTGAGACTTGATCTCCTTCTTGAGATCCTCCCAAGTCTCGATCTTGCAGAGTCCCTATTCTATATCAATGCACCTGCGTCGCCACCACAGCGTAGCATCATCAGAAAAATATAGGGACGCTGTGTTTACCTTGTCGGTCTCATCCTCGATGCGGACCGCCTTCAGGTAACGCTCGACGTTCCAGATGAAGTTGTCCACCTCCTTCGCGTCCCATACGCCATTGAAGGATTTTGGTTCTGGATACTTCACCCTCTGCGTCGACTCCCTCCTCGGAGTCGGACCACCAGCAATGGCCCTCTCGAGGACCTCCGCCTTGGTTTGTAGCTCTTTGCGTAGTTCAGCAATCTCCGCCTTCGTGGCCTTTCGTTCCTCCTCGAACTCAGCCTGCATCTCGCGGAGATGCTCTCGGAACTCCGACATAGCCGTGGCGACATCCGCCTCCAAACCTTGGGCAAATTCCTCTTGAGCCGCTTGGTTCTGTTCCACTTGATACTCGACACCTGTCACGCCCTTCTCTAGCATCTCAACACGGTCCGACAACTCGCCAAGAGCCCGTTCCAGCAACGGTTCCTTGCTCTTGCCCTTCTTCGAGGTCTTCGCCTTCTCCTTAGGCGATGAGGGTTGTGCGGGCTCGTCGTTGATGATGGCTTCGGTCGAAGACATGACGGCGATCGAACCTTCGCTCTGATACCACTTATCACGGACTTAGTGTTTTTGCTAGCACTTCGTCCCGTGCGGCGCACTGTCTTTCTCCTCAAAGACTCGTGCAAGCCTTCCCGTCCCGACTTAGCTAGATCGCTAAGAAAACTAGAATAGTGGAGCAAAGATGGGACTAGTAAGAATCTCTTTATTGACTTGGAGAATGCTTACAATTTTTGGTGGTGAGGAACAAATGAGAGCCTCCCCCTTTTATAAGTGCTCATAGAGCAATACAAGGAAAGTCCTGGAAGGAATATTCCAAGGATTATTACAATCTACCATAACTGGAATGGCATATTCCAGGTTTATTCCCTAGCAACATAAAAGGAAACTTCAAGGGCCTTCCAGAAGCTTCTTGGGCCTCCTAGAACGATCTTGGGCCTCCCGGAGAGATCCACAGTCTTCTAGAGCCTTCCGCCATCTTCTAGAATGTTCTGGAAGCTTCCCGCATAACCTTAGTCCGCGAAAAGGTTATGCAACAGGGCATCGGACGGGGTTGCAACATTTGAGGCATTACAAGATGCTAGTGTTTTCTTTTATTTATATTTTCCTTTGGGGATGGTATGGATGCCAAGAGTCCGATTTGACTTTTAAGAGGGGAGTGTTCCCACATCGAAAGCAAGAACAGCAATAAAGCAACCTAAGACGTACATACATGGTGAGCGTCTGGCACTGACATGGCATTCACATTGATTTCAAGTTGCAAGTGGAAATGTTTAAGGAATTGCCCCCACATAGAATGTAGCAAGTACAATTGAATCCCTTGGTTGAGTAGGGTGCATGCAGGACCGGCCCTGGGGTAAGTCTGACAAGACTTCGGGCTTGGACAACCCCTCTCCATAGGGCAACTCCCCCGGCCATTTAGTTTTCTTAGGACCGGTCCAACGAAAATCCAAATTAAATATTTATCTTTCAATAAGAATAAAGGACAACAAAAATTAGCTCCGGCTAAGGCAACCCAAACCGCGGGGCCGGCCCTGGGTGCATGCAATGTGTTTTGATTCTCTTGAATGGTAAATTTGTCAATAACAGCTCCATTAACCTCTAGTTACTTTACACGTCGGGCTCCTCTAAAAGAAAAGAAAAAACTCTTTAAAGATTATCAATCTCTTTCTCATTTTTTCCGTCCCCTAACCACTTTTTTACTTTAACAAATGTAAAAGGGAAAAACATGCATGGGAGACACTTTTGTTCTTTAACAAATGTAAAAAAAATGAACGAAAATTTTCAATCAGAGCATTAAATGTTTACAAAATTACGTACACAGCACAAACTTTCATTTATTACAGCAGAAGCATAAGAACGTCCTTACGAAGGGCGTTCTCCTTTTAATACAATTTTTTTGAAAGTCTTCCGTTAGCTCCGTCAGGACCGTGAAGTGGAGAATAAATAAATATATTTAAAGCAAAACGTCTCTACTAAAGACGTTCTGTCAGAAGAAAACGTCCTTAGCATGGGCGTTTTCTATCTGACGTGTCGTCCTTGTGTAACGTGCTGTGAAGAGCTAGTACTGGTTGATGCTCCCTGTGTAATATAGTATTAAATGTTTAATTGGACTGTTATCATTTAATGCTTAAATGTTTAACATTGGCGTGAAGGCATTAAATGCTTAAATGATAACTGTTATTATTAATATAGCATTAAATGTTTAACATGGGGCCTGCAAGCTCCGTGGGTCAAAGCATTTAAAGCAAAACGTTATCAGAGAAAAACGCCCCTTAGTAGGACGTTGTCAGAGGAAAACGTCTTTCACTAGGACGTTTTATGTCTGACGTGTGACTGTGGCATGTGCAGCTTTTTCGTAGTACGCATGTGCTGCAGCTTTCGGGATGTGTGGCATGCAGCTTTTTCAGTCACTTTTTGACTGAAATGTATGGGAACTGATACACGTAGGCTGAAATCATGGCCAGACTTTATATGAGGCACATGAGACGGTCGTCTCAGGCCCTAGATTTTCCTTATATTTATTTAATCCCACATTCACGTCTAACGGAACTCTAACGGAGTTAGGATCCGTAAAAAAATATATTTAAAAATAAAAAAATTAGATAACGCCTATCCTAAGGACGTTTTTGTGCGTCCTTTGAAATTTCCTTAAACTTTGTGCTTTCATTGGAGTTTTAAAAACTTTTAGTGCTTTCTATGAAAATTTCCGAAAAATGAATGACAGAGGAGCATATGAAAAGTTATTTTCAGATTTATAATAAATTACTGGGTTATTTAGTGATCTAGTATAATATTAAACATTTATGTCTAGGTCTTCGTATTGTCCATAATAGAATTTGGATTTCGTCCTAATGGTCGATTTGGCTGACCGTTTAAAAATGGAGACATATATACAAATTTTGAATATTATACGATATCCTAAAACTAAAAGAAAATATGTATGGCTTATGTGACGGGTTCAGTGGCGGAACTACGTAGAAAGCCCACCCCAAATTTCTTCTTTTTTCATATTTTTTTTAATAATTTTTTTCCTATGAGTTTGCCCACACCTAGTCCACTCTATTCCACGCCAACTCGAAATTATGGTCCCGCCCTTGCTTGGGTTATTTAGGTCTGCTTGGTAGAGTTGTGTGTCTTTGGTTATGAAATTTGTCATGACCAGTCGAGAATGAGACGTGTAATATTGTTGTTTGCTTCTATCCTGATCATAACAAACTTGTCACAAAATTAATGTTATTCCCGGGGCTTGATCAAAGATGGAAAAACAGATGCAATCAAGATCTGAGATGTCCCACAAAACTTTGCAGAGAGCAAACTCAAGATCTACGATGGAATAAAAAATTCAAATAGCCAAATTACAATCTGAAGGAGGAAAAAAGAGAAGAGAAGATCTCTCGTTCTTCCTTGCAAACGTGTTGCAATTGGGACAGAACGAGTTACAATAAAACTAGAGAGAGATGAGAAGAAGAACAATGCTGGGGTGTCAAAACACCGTTGCTCAAAGCAAGATTCGCCCCACACGATCTGCCTCCAGGAACCAGCAAGTTGAAGAACTTATGGAACGCTCGAAGTCACCTCTATTCAGACTCCTCGGATGGACTTGCAATGGCGGCAGCAGCTCTCTCTCTCTTTCTCCTTTTCTGACTTGTAATTTTCGTAGTAGTCACAAAGGAGGCCAGAAGAGAGTATTTATAGAGAGAGGGTGGAAACCCTAACCGTCTCTTCAGTTATGGAAAGATTGAATCAAATCACAAAAAGATAGCAACGAATTAATTCTAATCCCACAAAGATAGGAACTGAATTAATTCAAATCCCACAAATATAGTAACGAAATTAATTCAAATCCCACAAAGATAGGATCTGAATTAATCGTATTGATTCACCCTTTCCATAACCGATTTGAAATCTGCACATTCAGCGTAGCCCTCCATGCGGCAGCAGCAGCAGCAGCCTGGCCGCATGGACCACTTGGGCCGCATGGACCGCATGTGCCGCATGAGCCGCATGGACCGCATGAGCCGCATGAGCCGCATGAGCCGCATGGCCGCATGAACCGCATGAACCGCATGGCCGTATGAGCCGCATGAGCCGCATGAGGCCGCATATGAGCCGCATGCCGCATAAGACCGCATGGCCGCATATGAGCCGCATAAAGACCGCATGACTGCTGACGTGCTAAGTGCAAAGTGCGCCAACAAAACGCCACATTACGCCTCATGAGCCCATGAGCCCGAGCCCGAGTCCGAGTCCGAGTCCGAGTCGCTAAGCCCCTTTGGGGCTTAGCGACAAGTGGAATTAATCCAAGAGAATGACAAAAGCATTAATGCTTAATCCTTGAAGCCTTATTCTTACCTCCTAGTAAAATCACCCACATGGTTCCCTCCTTAGGGTCACCACCCCATGTGCATCTCTCAACAACACACCAAAGTATATATGTTGAGATAACTCATGGTGCTTTTCCAATGTGGGACTAAAATTTTACAAGGCATGTTGAGAGCAAGCTCTCTCCATGTAAATAAAGTACCAACAATCCCCCACATATCACAACATATATATGTGTCCAGGGTTGAGCGTTCCCCACAGTAACTGTCCATTTTGCATTAGGATAGATGTCGCTGACGACTTGAATCTTCCCGCATGGTTTAAATAACAATGTGATACAAGAATGGACTACGCCTTGAATTCTGCACCACAATTGTAATTCTTCCCACTCACAAAGTGTAGTTACGTGTGCTTCTGGCTGCACATTAAAGGCCCTGTGCCAGCCTGGTTTCAGTGTATAATTTTGGGCGTCTACAAGTTTACCCTCAAGAGACGGCCTGATATCTCTTTTCATACACTATAGGTGAGTTCTTTATTAAAGAGATATGGCATGAAGCCTTGCGCTTCCTTGCGGTGCTACGCCGCTATGACATGGCCTGAAGCCGAGGCATTAACCCTACCTGAAAACCTCATCGTAGTGTCATACTACTGTAGCATGAGGTCACAAGCCTCTTTGTAGTGCCAAACTACCCAGCATGAAGCCTAAGGCTTCCTTGCGGTGTTACGCCGCAACGACATGGCTTGCAATGCCGAGGCTTTACCCCTACTTGGGTACCTCATCGTGGTGTCGTGCCACTGTAACATGGGGCCATCCTCCCCTTTGTAGTGCTGTCTACAACTCTTTAATTACGTCATACAACATTAGGCTACCTGCCTATTTGCGGTGCTACGCCGCTATGACTTGGCTTGCAAAGCCGAGGCATTACCCCTACCTGGGAACCTCATGGTGGAGTCATCCCACTGTAGCATGGAGTTTCACTCCTTGTAGTGCTGCTCTACCGTGCTTCCTGTAAAGCACACCAGACATTCACTCTGCCTGAGAACTCATTAAGGCGTTTAAGCCAACCTTCCACAGGATCTGTTTTTCTGTAGAAAAATACATAGTAGACAACAGTGGTTATGGGTCCGTATCCCTTCCATGTTCTAGAGAACAAGTACCCACTGTTACCTGATAGTTTTCCAGTCAGTGATCCTCCTTTGAACCAAAAGTTAGATGCCTAGTAGATTTCTCTTTGAACTAATAGCATAAAACTTTATGGTAGGATTACAAAGACACACTATCAGAATGCCTTCAAGCCTATTTTACAAGCTGTGTCATCGACCAACTGGTGCTTGAGGCCCTTTGTGAACGGATCTGCCAGGTTCTCCTGACTCCGAACATCAACCACTGCAATTACACCTCTTTTGATAAGATCGTGTACTGCCCTATGCTTCAACCGCACAGTCCTCTTCTTCCCGTTGAAGAGGTCATTTGATGCCACCGCCGCAGTCGCCTGGTTGTCACAGTATATCGGTATCGTCGGTATCTGAGCCCCAACCACTGGAAGATCATACATGAGCTCCCGAAGCCATTCTGCTTCATCTGCTGCAGTTTCAAGTGCATAGAATTCAGATTCCATGGAGGAACGAGAGAGTATAGTCTGCTTCTTCGACTTCTACGATATAGCAGCTCCACCCAAGGAAAAGACATATCCACCTGTGGATCTCTCGCTTTCCACCTCTGAACACCAGCTAGCATCACTGAAGCCTTCCACTACTGTCGGATACCCATTGTAGTGCAGTGCATATGTCTGAGTTTTCTTGAGATATCTCATCACCCGCTTCACAGCTTTCCAGTGCTCAACCCCTGGGTTGCTTGTGAACCGACTCAGCATTCCCACGGCGAAAGCTATGTCAGGCCTTGTGGCAGTGGTTGCGTACATCAAACTTTCGATAACGCTAGAGTACTCCAGCTGCCTGACGCTTTCCCTTGAATTTGGCTTCAGCTTCTGATCACACCTGTATGGCGTATCGATCCCTGGAAGATCCTTATACCCATAGCATGTGAGCATCTTCTCAATGTAGTGAGATTGTGACAGCGCTACTCCAGTGTCTGTCCTGATGATCTTTATGCCCAAGATGACATCTGCATCCCCCAAGTCCTTCATACTGAACTTGGTTGAGAGGAACTTCTTTGTCTCTGTGACACAGCCTATATTCGTACCTAGGATTAGCATGTCGTCCATGTACAGACAAACGATGACTTCTCTTCTATCAGCAAACTTAGTGTAAACACATTTGTCCGTTTCGCTGACTCTGTAACCGTTTGACCTAATAACTTTGTCAAACTTCTCATGCCACATCTTGGGAGCTTGCTTCAAACCATACAATAATTTTACCAACTTGCAGACTTTGTCTTCAAGACCTTTGACGACAAATCCATCTGGCTGTTGCATGTAAATCTCTTCGGTCAGCTCCCCATTCAGGAATGCGGTCTTTACATCCATCTGATGTATCACCAACTTATGTATAGCTGCTAGAGCGATTAACATCCTGATGGTGGTCATCCGGGCTACTGGAGCGTACGTGTCAAAGTAGTCTATCCCCTGTTTCTGAGAAAATCCCTTGGCTACCAGCCTGGCCTTGAACTTGTCAATAGTTCCATCTGCCTTCATCTTCTTCTTGAAGATCCATTTACATCCGATGGGCTTTTCTCCTTCAGGTAGATCTACCAACACCCATGTGTTATTGGAGGTGATAGAGTCAAACTCGTCATTCACTGTCTCCTTCCAGAAGATAGCATCTCTGGTCTTCATCGCCTCATCATAGGTAAGCGGATCTGCTTCCACATGATAGGTGACAAAGTCATCTCCGAAATCTTTCGGTCTCCTCGCTCGCTTAGCTGACGGCTCTGCGAGTTCTGGTACAAGAGTTGTTTCCTCAACAACAGCTTCTTCTTGGACTACTGGCTCATATGAGATTTCAGTCTCATTTGCACCTACATCATTTTCCGGAATGTCCGAAAGAACAATGTTTTTGTCTTTTGCAAACTTGTCTTCAAAGTATTCAGCATTGCGAGATTCGAAGATATGATTTGACTCAATATCAAGAAATCTCCGAGCATCACTCTTCTCGGCATACCCCAAGAAGATCGCCTTCGTAGTCCTTGTCCCTAGCTTCTGAATCTTCAGATCTGGGAGTTTCACATACGCCAGACACCCCCACACTCGAATGACATTCAAGTTTGGTCTGACTTTGAACCAGAGTTCATGAGGAGTTACGTCCGAAGTTGCATACGACACTCTATTTAGAATAAAAGTGGCCGTCAATGCAGCTTCTCCCCAGTAGCATTTTGGAAGGCCTGCAGTAAGCAGCATAGAATTCATCATTTCTGTTAATGTCCGGTTCTTCCTCTCTGCTACTCCGTTGGATTGAGGAGAATATGGAGCAGTAGTCTCGCATATAATTCCATGTTCTTTGCAGAATGATGCGAATTCATGAGACCTGTACTCCCCACCTCGATCACTTCTTAACCTCTTGAGTTGTTGTCCAGTCTGCCGTTCAGCTTCGGCCCTGAACTCTCTGAACTTCTCGAAAGCTTCGTCTTTAGACTTGAGCAAGTAGACGAACGCGTATTTTGAGAAGTCGTCGATGAAGGTTATGAAATACTTCATCCCGGCCTTCGTGGAGAAATGTTTGAAGTCACAGATATCGGAGTGCACCAACTCCAGAAGATCTGTGCTTCTATTGACCCGTTGAAAGGGTTTCCTTGTGATCTTCGTCTGAGCACACACCTCACACTTCTCCACCTTACCCCCACATTTGGAGATAAGTCCTAGACTAGACATTTTGTTAATTCTCTTACAATAAACATGTCCTAGTCTATTATGCCACAACTCAAGAGAATAATCAGAAAATGCAACTGCATTAATGTCTTCAAACTGGTTAACAAGCTGAATTTTAAACATGCCTTCGGTTTGATAAGCCTTTCCGAAGTATGTTCCTTTCTTGGACATCACCATCTGACTAGCATTGATGTCCATCCTCAAGCCTGCGTTGCAGAGCAGGCTCCCAGAGATCAGGTTCTTGGCAATCGCCGGAACATGCTTCACACCTTGAAGCGTCAGAGTGTTTCCAGAAGTGAGTTTCAGTTCCACGGTCCCGATCCCCAGAACTTCAGCTTGGGCCTGGTTCGCCATGACAACCTTCTCAGATATCGGCTGGTACGTGACGAACCATTCCTTGCCTGAACAGACATGGCAAGTCGCTCCAGTGTCGATCCACCAGTCAGAGTCAACCCCCACAGTTGTGACCTGTCCGATCATAGCAACAATGTTAGAAACCAATGAAACCTTATTAGGCTCACCTTTCTCTGATTGTTTAGGCTTAGATCTGCATTCACTCTTGTAGTGGCCTTTCTTGCCACAATTGTAACAAGTCACGTGGGACTTAGTCTTCTGTTGCTTGAATGAAGGACCCTTCACTTTCAGATTAGTGAAGTCCTTCTTCTTGGGATGAGAAGCCGCCTGCTTCCCCTTGGAATCTCTCGTCTGCAAAAGATTGGCTTTAGCCAACTGTTTGGACAGAGTGTCCAACTTCTGTTGAGAACGCATCTCGTCCTCAACATGGATCTCTTGAAGTAGATCTCCCAAGCTAATGTCTAGCTTCTTTCTGTGCATCCTTGCATAGAAGGTACTCCATCCTGTAGGAAGTTTTGAGACGATCCCTCCGACGACAAACTTGTCGGGAAGGGGCATCTCTTCGTCTTCCAGTTTCTGACGCAGCTTCAAAAAATCCTTCACCTGTGGCAGCATGGACTTTTCATCCTCAAAGAGCAATTTGTGATATTTTTCAATCACAAATATTTTGCTCCTGTTCTTATCTTCTTCATACAGATTTTCCACAGACTCCCATATGTCTCTGGCAAGTTCCTTCTTTGAGTAAGATTCTGCCAGAGAGTCCTCCATAGCATTCAGGATGAGAAGCCTGCAGAAGCTATTTTCCCTTCTCCACTTGGCCTAGAGTTTGGTAGCCGCGTCGATGGCGGCAATAGATCCAGTGTCTGGAACAGAGGGTTCTTCCTCCAACAGAACATGATCAACGTCTTTCAGTTGAAGAGTTAGGTACACCTTTCTCTCCCAGACTTGATAGTGCTCTCCATCGAACTTTTCCAACTTGCAGAAGTCCGATTGGAGGAGCGAAGCATTAATGTTTTCCATCTATACGGATCTTGCTTTGAGATTGTTATTCCCGGGGCTTGATCAAAGATGAAAAAATAGATGCAATCGAGATCTGAGATGTCCCACAAAACTTTGCAGAGAGCAAACTCAAGATCTACGATGGAATAAAAAATTCAAATAGCCAAATTACAATCTGAAGGAGGGAAAAAGAGAAGAGAAGATCTCTCGTTCTTCCTTGCAAACGTGTTGCAATTGGGACAGAACGAGTTACAATAAAACTAGAGAGAGATGAGAAGAAGAACAATGCTGGTGTGTCAAAACACCGTTGCTCAAAGCAAGATTCGCCCCACACGATCTGCTTCCAGGAACCAGCAAGTTGAAGAACTTGTGGAACGCTCGAAGTCACCTCTGTTCAGACTCCTCGGATGGACTTGCAATGGCGGCAGCAGCTCTCTCTCTTTCTCCTTTTCTGACTTGTAATTTTCGTAGTAGTCACAAAGGAGGCCAGAAGAGAGTATTTATAGAGAGAGGGTGGAAACCCTAACCGCCTCTTCAGTTATGGAAAGATTGAATCAAATCACAAAAAGATAGCAATGAATTAATTCTAATCCCACAAAGATAGGAACTGAATTAATTTAAATCCCACAAATATAGTAACGAAATTAATTCAAATCCCACAAAGATAGCCGTATGAGGCCGCATGCCGCATAAGACCGCATGGCCGCATATGAGCCGCATAAAGACCGCATGACTGCTGACGTGCTAAGTGCAAAGTGTGCCAACAAAACGCCACATTACGCCTCATGAGCCCATGAGCCCGAGCCCGAGCCCGAGTCGCTAAGCCCCTTTGGGGCTTAGCTCCAAGTGGAATTAATCCAAGAGAATGACAAAAGCATTAATGCTTAATCCTTGGAGCCTTATTCTTACCTCCTAGTAAAATCACCCACATGGTTCCCTCCTTAGGGTCACCACCCCATGTGCATCTCTCAATAACACACCCAAGTATATATGTTGAGATAACTCATGGTGCTTTTCCAATGTGGGACTAAAATTTTACAAGGCATGTTGAGAGCAAGCTCTCTCCATGTAAATAAAGTACCAACAATTAATTATAATGCCACAACTGCAAATCAAAGTTTCGTATATCTTCCCGATGTCACTGTTGTTCGGAGCCGCTTGAGGAGTCGGTAGATCACATTTTCAGCTCCGGATTTGGCGCTGGTCAGATTTGGAATCTCTTCCAAGCTCGCCACAACATCCATAGCGCGGGCGCGTCGCTACGATCCAGATTCAGGGCTTGATCTCGTGGGCATCAACACAGAAATGATCACGTCATTACGAAGATTACTTGGATGGTCTGGAAGAATCGTAAGAAGGCCAGATATGAGGGGTATGTTTTCTCTACTGAACAACTGATAGATGAGATTGATCGTCCAATTTACAAGTCCAAAATCAACTGCTCGTACCGGTCAGCTTCAGAGAGTGTTGGTATCGGGTGATTTCTAGTTTTGAGTCCTGCTTTGCTCCTTTTTGGGGCAGCTTTGGATTTGCGTGGTCGTGCACATGCAATTTTGTGACCCGCTTGTTTCTGTGTTGTGGCTTCATGACACCTTCCTTTATAATATAGTCAGTTATATATATATATATATATATATATATATATATATATATATATATATATATATAATATAGTCCTTTATAATATAGTCAGTTATATATATATATATATATATATATATATATATATATATATATATATATATATATATATATATATATATAAAAGATGGCAGCGGTGGCGGGAATCCCTCCGGATTTAGGGTTTCTGAATTTCGAGGCAGAGGACGTCGGTGGTCTCCCACCTGGAGAAGGAGGGGCGCGGGACGACTCCGATGAGGACTCCTAGGAGATGGGAGGAGGGTGGACAACGGCGGGCCGGCGAAGAAGGCAACGACAAGGGTTCCCTAGAAACAACGGGAATAAGGAGGAAGGGTCATATGGAGGGAACTGGAGGCCTCGGTTTGTCAACCGTTCACCGGCGGAACGAAATCTCCAAACTGGAGATGGGAGGACGGTGCACCATGCCAAACAAGGAGGCGAGTTTGGGAGGAACCAGGGAGGGCTGCAAGGAGTACAAAGAGTTCAGGCAGGGAGGACACCAGGTCGGAATAGACCTGTACAGAGTAGTGGTCGTGATCATAATCAAACGGGAAAGGAGACTAGGGGAGAGGGTCCGGTCCCAGGAGTACAATGGCGGCCGCAGAAGAGCCATATCCACTCATATAGTCGTCCGGTGTCGTGGGCAGAAATTTATCGCCCATCGAGTATCCCTGACGAGGTTGATCTCCAGTACGTGGAACCTAGCGTTGTCAATGGGACTAAGATGGTTGAAATAACTGAGGAGGACATCCAGGAAACCCTGGAATATTAGAAAAATACGTTAGTGCTCTACGTAATGGGAAATCGCCCGTTCTATGGCCAACTGAAGGCCTTTGCTGTGCGTGAATGGAAGCCCAAAGGCGAGATGGAGATATTCTCAAGGGAGAATGGGTTCTACTTCATAAAATTTGCCCTTGCGGAAGATCTGGAGCGCATACTGGAAGGAGGCCCGTGGACCTTTGATGGCAGACTGGCGGTGTTGAAAAGATGGAAGCCGGAGTCCAATTTTGAGAAAGATAGATTAACTAAAGTGCCAGTTTGGATACGGTTGCCTTAGCTCTCCCCTCAGCTCTGGAGTATCCCGTCGATAATGAAAATAGCTAGTATGATAGGAGTGCGTATTAAAACGGATCTGCCGACTGCTAGAAGACAGCGCCTCTCTTTTGCTCGAGTATTCATGGAGATTTCTGTTACAGACCAACTACCCAGAAAAATAGATATTCTGCTACCTAATGGTGGCAATTGGTACAGGATATCCACTATGAATGGGTGCCTCCATCGTGTGTTGGATGCAAATGTTTTGGACACACCAAAGTCCAATGTCCTGAGTCGCCGATGATGGACAGGGATGACAATAGGCAGAAGGAGACGGATAAAAGAGGGGATCTTCCAGATATGACAACTTCTACAGTGGAAGAGGTGGCTGAAACTCAGGTGGATATGGATATGCTTGATGGTCTTGGGCAGCCTAGGAAGGAGTCAGCGCATCAGTCGTTGCTCGGAAAGTGGAGCGAGCCGGAGACAAGACATAGAA
The DNA here is from genome assembly GCA_029216955.1 of Iris pallida. Taxonomy (NCBI): domain Eukaryota; kingdom Viridiplantae; phylum Streptophyta; class Magnoliopsida; order Asparagales; family Iridaceae; genus Iris; species Iris pallida. The sequence continues at coordinate 1,937,807 of JANAVB010020797.1, forward strand.
GGGCTTCTACTTCACAAGCTCTGGTGGTGGTCGAGGAAGCAAATTGTGTGCGAATGAGCTATTCTTGTTCGGAGAACGGTGCCAATGAAGTTCAGGATACCAATGTTATGGAGGACCACAGTGAGGAGGACGGGAGAGAGGACCTGGAAAGGGCGTCAAAGAAAAACTCTAGTGTTCGAATGGGAGAAGATAAGGAATTGGTGCTAGAAGAATTGAGCCAGCGACAGGGAAGAAATGGTCCTCGGGACCTAATGCTCACCGAGCCTAATCCACAATGGGGTAAGTTGGTGGAGCAATTAGGTGGAGGCGCTTCTACAGGCCTGAGCAAAGGCGACGCGCAAGCAGGAAATATGGATGCTTCCACTTGTCCAGAGGAGCAACATGGGGCCAATCAGGACTCTTTTAACTCTTATCAATGACTATACTCATCTGGAACGTCCGAGGGGCAAATTCCATAGGGAGGTGGAAGGAGATTACAAGTCTGATGCAATATAACAGGTGTTCGATTGTTTCCTTATTAGAGAGTAAAATTAAGGATGAGAAGAAGCTGGAAATAAGGATCCCTATACACAGGGAGGGGGTACACAACCTCAAGGAGTGTGGTTTGGCTCGAATTTGGATGATGTGGGACGACCGTGCCTGGGCCAGTCAGGTACGATTCTTATCAGAACAACTTATTGTTTTAAATTTAACGAACAAAGGTGGGTTCCAATATGTCGTAGGAGCTGTTTATGGACATAATGATAGACGTTAGAGATTCCAACTCTGGAAGGATACTGTCAAAATAGCGGCGGAGATTTCTGACTCTATTCCTCTAGTGCTATGCGGGGATTTCAATGCAATGCTTTATAACACTGAAAAACTTGGGGGAAGACAGGTACCTCACCCGATTCTCGAAGATTTTCAGAACTGCCTTCTTAGCTCTGGGTTGTCGTATATGGCTCGTTCGGGGTACGTGTGGTCATGGAGTAACAACTCTTCTACTAGTAGAGTTGTTTGTCAACTCGATAGAGCTCTTTGTAATAATAAATGGTTAGAAGTTCTGCCTGAAGTTAAAGATGAGGGGCTTGCGAGTGGTACCAGTGACCATACACCTATTATCATCAGGATAAGCGCAGAAGTCCGGCATAGAAGGAAACCATTTCGGTTCAGCAACGAGTGGCCATTGATAGACGACTATATGGAGGCGGTCTTGCCTAGCCTCTACTCGAGTATTGAAGGATGTGCGCAGTTCGGGTTGGTCCAACGGCTGAAGAGAGTGAAGAAGGCTATCCGATCCTGGAATTGTAGCAATCCTCACCCGAAGCTTGCTATATAGGAGGAGAAACTTAGAGAGGTTCAAGCTCAAGTCCAAGCGAACCCTATGGCTAGTGAGCTGGTAGCTAAGGAGACTTTGCTTCAGGAGGAAGTCCGTACCCTCCGATTCCAAGAGGAGGTTAAATTGCAGCAACATGCCAAGTGTGCGTGGCTTAAGGAGAGTGATAGATGTTCTAAATTTTTCCATGCGAGGGTGCGTGCTCGGAATAATAGAAATTTGATGTCCAGCTTAATTGGTGTGGACGGGAAGATGACCACTAGCGATCAAGACATTGCTGCTGCAGCTATCTCATTCTATACTTTGTTATATAACCAATCATAGTATAGAACCTCTTTTCCGTCTATTATTTGCAAGTGCATTGTGACTGATGAAGGGAATAATAGTCTTCGTTAAGTTGTGGCTATGTCGGAAATAGAGTTGATCATTAGAGAAGCAGACCCAAACATGTCTCCGGGGCCTGACGGGTTCAATGCTGCTTTCATCAAATGTCATTGGAATCATATTAAGCAGCAGGTCCTTCTAGCAGTACAGGAATTTTTTAGGATGGGCCGTCTGCTTAAAGAAATGAATCACACCTTCCTGTCACTTATTCCGAAAAAAGATGGTGCTAATGCGTTGAGCGATTTTAGACCGATCGCATGTTGCAACTTTATATATAAAATCATATCTGACCTTATGTGTTCCAGGATGCAGGCGATTATGAAGGAGCTTATCTCGGAGAATCAATCCGCGTTCATCAAAGGGAGACAAATTTCGAAGAATTGTTTATTAGCTCAGGAGCTTGTTCGGGAATTCAATAAGGCGGGAGGCAAGAAGTGCTGCATTAAACTTGATATTCGGAAGGCTTATGATATGGTTAATAGAGATTTTGTCTGCCATGTGTTACTGGGCATGGGGTTTGATCAGTGGTGGGTGGATCACATTAAAGAATGTATCTTCTCACCCATATTTTCAGTGATGGTCAAAGGCCAGCCATGTGGATACTTCGGAAGCAGTCGGGGATTACGCCAAGGGGATCCATTGTCTCCCTATATGTTCACTATTATTATGGAATATTTCTCCTGCTTAATGGAGATTGCGGAGTACAAGAAGACGATTGTTCCGATTTATCGCCAGGTATCCCCTACTATTACTCATTTGATTTACGCTAATGATCTGCTTGTGTTCCTTGAGCCATCAGAGCGGAGTATGCATGGGTTAAATGAACTTTTGGCTCAATTCACGGACTTGTCAGGGCTGCATTTAAATAAAGAGAAGAGCCAGATTTTCTTCAGTCGCGATTGTCCGGATAAAGAACAAATGGTGGGTATGCTTCAAATTGAGGTCGAACAACTCCCGGTGAAGTATCTTGGCCTACCGCTATCTATCAATTATGTCAGAGACACGGACTGTGCAGGGCTGCTACATTATGTGCAAAATAAACTGGAAGGGTGGCAAGCGCAGTTATTGTCATTCGGGGGTCGTGTGGAGCTTGTTCGAGCTATTATTTATGCTATCACAAGCTATTGGCTACAAGCGTTATTCATCCCGGACAGAACTATACAAAAAATAGAGAAGCTGTGTGCTAATTTTGTGTGGAGGGGGGGGGGGGGGTGTACACGCCATTGCGTGGGAGGAATTGTGTCGGGTGAAGGAAGAAGAAGGCATTGGACTCCGGTCTCTACGAGAATTGCGGAGGGTCTCGCAAATTAAATTAGCTGGTCGGCTTTTCGAAGGAGAGTCCATGTGGTCCAAGTGGATGGCAAGCAGATATGGGAGTGAAGGAAATTTCTGGACCCAGCCTTTAAATAACAACTTTTTTGTTACTTATAAAAATATCCTTCGTATTCGGCCTGTTCTGAAGCAACTAATAAGTTGGGAATTGCATGATGGTAAACTAACGAACCTTTGGATGGATCTGTGGTTGGGACATCAAAGTATGGTAGACCGGTGGGGCTGGCCGACGTACGAGCTCCGTGTACGGGACGAGAAGGTCGAGGTGCTGATTCATGATGGGAGATGGAAGTCGGAGGCACGGCTGGTAGGTCAGTGGCATGCCGAGGAAATTAGAGCGCTGCCTTTACACCCGGAGGGGGAAGCCGATCGTTGGGCTTGGGAGGGATCCACGAATGGTCAATTCTCCTTCAGAGCCATTTACGAGCTGACCCGAATACAACATCAGAAGGTAGTTTGGGCGGAGATAGTATGGGTTAACAAGGCGGCAACGAAGATGCAGCTGTGTTTATACAAAGCGGTTCGTGACAGGCTTCTTACCTGGGAAAGGATGGTACGATTTGGCATTCAAATTGCATCATCGAACTGTGCTTTGTGCGAGAATGATGTGGAATCAAAGGACTATATTTTCTTTCAGTGTCCAGTATCAACTCAGATATGGAATATTTGTAAGATTAGTCTGGGACTGAATGGGACAGCAACTGGAAGTTTACAACAAGTTATGGACGAGACGCTGCTATTGAAAAACCAGGGGCTCAAAATTTACAACAAGGCGAGAATTAAGCTTCTTTCGGCGGTATGGCACATATGGAGGGAAAGAAACATGTGTGTGTTCGAGGGCAAATTTATGTCAGTGCATGGGATTTTGCATAATATTGAAAGTGATTTCAAATCCATGGCTGATGTATGATAGTAGTTTAGTGAGGACTGGATGTTGAGTGTACCATCGAGTTTTGTGTATTTCTCCACTTTTTTTTAACTATTTAATAAAGTACCCGTTATATATATATATATATATATATATATATATACCGCCTCCTCCCTTTCCTCTCTCTCTCCCGAAAGCCCTGAATCAGCGCAGCAGCAGCAGCTGCTTCTGTCCGTTTCCCGAAAGATGAAGAGAAGAAGAAGAGATGATTACAAAAACTTGTAAAAAACTTTCACTTTCTTTCGTGTATTTGAAAAATCATTTAGTACAAAAGAATTCTAACATTCGGCAAATTCTAAGTACAATAGTAAAATTTTGGGGAGTAGTAGGGTAGAGATAAAGCCTGTAGTCGACTTTTTTACTCCTTGGACGAACCGATGCAAGGATGGGGAAGTCCTCACTAACTCTTGCTCTCAAATACTACCACGAGGCACAAGCTATCAATGGCGTATACTAGCTTCGATTATTGATCCCTCGATGTTCGATCTCCTCAAATGGCACAAGTCCCGAGTGTGGGATCGATGTCATCTCTAGAGGGGGTGAATAGAGTGTAGCAAAAGTAATGTCTCCAATTAAAAATTAATGCAGGTAAGGCAAATGTAGATAGATAATTAAATGCAGTAAGGTAAAGCAGTAAGTAAATAGGGAGAAGAAAGCAATACGCAGACACCGAAATTTTATACTGGTTTCCCTCCGAGAGGACTAGTCCAATCTCGAGTAGTACTCCTGCTCGATGTTAAATCCACTATTTGAAATAGAGGTTATACCGCGTGCTTTACTCTGAAGGACACGTCAACTTCTACAACGTCGTATTTTTATCCGAAGCCCAAGATCAAACTTCAATGCTGTCGAAAAAGCTTTTATACTCCAAGCTTACTCGAATAATCCTAATTGAAAATCACTAGCACTTGGAAGAATGAGAGTTGTCTTAGAAATGTGAATATTGAAAATCTCTTTGTAATAGGAAGGCTTAGAATGAATAAATAAAGATGAAGAATGCGATGAGTGATCAGTAGAATGAAAAACTCTTCTCTATTTATAGGTATTTTTGAACTAGAGTTCAGGCAGAACTCGGCTAAGGCAAACGTTCAAATTTTTAACGTTGGTGATCCAAAAGACTAGAAAATGCTTCTGACCAGGAGTTATCCAAGGGGACCGAGTTTGGTGCGATTTTGGTTAGAGCTCGGCCCGAGTTCGGCTACTAAGATTTTAGGGTATATTTGGTTCAGAAAGGCTTTTAGATGTTGGTTTGGTTTGGGACAAAAGATAGATTTATTTTTGTGAGGATAAACTTCTAAATTTCAGTGATCCGATTCACAAAAATAATGTAGACTCAATAAATAAAAAATACAAAATAGAATAAAAAAAGTTTGCTTGTCGAAAACAACTACGGTCTTCTGTAGTCGTCTTTATAATCTTCTTGCTTTCCATATCAAAGTCGGAGTTTTAAGTCAATTATCGAAATCAGGCTGATCATGGCTACATGGGCCAACAATCTCCTATATTTCGATAATTTTATAAAACTAGGATCGATACTTTAACAATTGTTCAACTTGTTCAAAAGTAGGTTGGTTTGGTATGGAAGTAGCCTGCTCAATGGTACAATAGCTTCTTATCGATTTGCTTCCCCATAATAAATGACCAAGTCCTGTCTTTAGAACATTTGACATCTAGCAAGACATCTCAAACCAAAAAATGTTCAGAGCAACATGTATATAATTCATAAGTAAGTGGGCAACATGTCTACTATTCATAAGTCTAGTAAGTGAGCAACATGTATAGTATTCATAAGTAAGTAGCATAGAATTCTCCCCCATTTGTCACATAATCAAAATGACAGAATGATGAACGTACTCAGCGTTTAAAAAAATATAGTGCATAATTAAAATGCATAGAAGAAATGATATAACTAAAATTGCATACATAGAGTACTGAACTGTTTCAAATAATAGAAAGCAACTTATACATGACAAACTGAAATACTAAACTGTCTCACATAACGAGAAATGCTTTGAAGAAGCATTTTGTAATACATGCAAAAAAAAAACTAGAACAAAATAGTGACTCTGTATCACTAGACGTCATCCTCAATCATCATCCTCATCATCATCAACATCCACCGCCAGATAAGAGTTCCCGGACTCAGTAGTGCGGTGTGAATCATAGCGAGTAACAGTAGGGTCGAAACTGTAGCGCCCCGCTTTCGATAGGCGACGAAACTTCATAATATGCTTGCGCCGAGTCAGATCGGCCAGAAACTTAGATGGCCATCTGACTCGATCGCTAAGCTTGGTAAACGATAACGCCTTGCGGCATCGATTCAAATCGATTTGGACGGAAGTTACGAGAATTGATCCAACTAATAGAACGACTTCTGTTGGAATAAGTCCTAGATGCAGCGGGCTGCGTCTCGGCGAGTGAGCTCTCTATAAGAGTTCCTTCGACGGGACCGGACCGCTGTATGGTTTTCTTGGAGATTTACCGCTGGGCTTGATTGAAGTGCTTTTGTGTCGTTTTTATGGATGCAATTACAAATTTTGATACAAGGGGAAAAGAAGAAAATCTAATAAAGTGTTGGTGCCATTGCAGGAGCTCACGTAACTAAGGATTGACGTTGCGTAGCGCTTCGACGACCTGCACGAAGCAAAGTAATCGGTGGGTGATTCGGTCCCTTCTTTTCTACTCTGTCCCGCAAACTTATTCCTTGCCTCGAATTCATTCAAATCGAACGATGCCAAGTTAATTGCATGCCAATCCACTAAGTCCAAGAACTCGAGAAAAAAATGTATCGATTTAGAGTAATTCATTCTGAAAATACAAGTATATCACATAAACCAGAAAGTTTAAGATTCTAGTAAAAAGATAGACTATTTTACGTGTTGCAAAATATTATGAAACGTCGATCGTGGGTTATGATACCTCGGACAATTTGGTGCCTACGGGACGCTAAATTAAGAGTACAACTTGGGGAAAAATAAATCGTTGCATAAGTTGGAGGAAATGATAATGCCGTTCAATACTGTCCGCACTATACAAAACTGTTGCATATGTTAAACTATTCACGTATTGGCATGGTCATGGACAGCTTGTTCACAAGTTGATATTTTTTCTCGAATCGATATTCGGGGCATCGGAATCGAATCGACCTAGGGGGAATGAGTAATCGTGCTTCGGCACTAATACATTGCGGGACCGTCAGTCAGGCTTGCAACCTAGACTGAGCGGACCGAAATACCGTTGAGATAGTCCCACGTGATGTGTAACATCAATAAACGCATATAAGATAGTAGCATGCTCACCTATTTACTTATGCAGGTGTAAATATTATCGCTATTTTCATGCAGGGACGAGCACGGCCGTGGTAAGAAATATGATAAACTGCTATGGTTCACTGTATGCTTTATTACGCAAAGATGGCTATCGAATATGAACTGAATTCAGTTAGTTGTAATAGAAAGACAACTCTAAAGCATGCCTACCCTAACAATCAGAGTCGGTTCAGACGAGTGGGTTCGTCCCGTCCACTTAGCAAGTGTGCTAATCCCATTCCCCCAATTTTCCCAGGTGCGACGGGCGTGCCCAACTAAACTGGAGCTAAAGTACGGAGAGGCATTTTGAAGCTCTTCCTATGCTGAAGTATTTTGAAGCCAATTCATGTCGACGGCTTATGTATAAAGGGGCGAATGTATGGGACGGCAAGCGTTAGTTCAGGCAACTTGTCGAATGTATTTTCTTTCTATTTTCAATCAATGTAGCCGTAACGACATCCAATGTAATTATGACTTGCACTTCATTGCAGGCTATGAATGAAAAGTATTTCTATCTTCCTATACTGCGTCTTAAATTCTGATGTGATTTGTGAAGTTTCAACTTGACGTATTAATATGAAAAGCAACGTAACGTTCTTGCCTTGTACGAGTGCAATTTCAGACTCGTATGGCATCACGCCTTCGCGAGGACGATCGAATCGGCAAAGTAACACCGGGGACGAACGGTTTGTCGACTCGGGGCGTGACAAATTGGTATTAGAGCTCAGTTATGTTTTCTCGGATTTTTGAAAGATGTTTCATTGTTGGAATGTCCGTTGCGATGGCTCGATTGAATGCTTGTCGACATGCTGCATGAAATAAAAGTTCCATACAGGTAAGCTCGTAGATATTTTTAAAAAAATACTAACGGGTTTACTCTGTTTTGTAGGAATGACTAAGAAAAGAAACAATCCCGCCACAACAACCCAAACTGTAGATATTACGTCGAGCACAAAAAGTACTGGGCCTAGCGAGACGACTATGGAGAAGATACTACAGTTGATGGAACTGCAGCAGCAGCAGCTTCAGATACAATTCAAGGCCCAATTTGATACGCAACAGAAACAGATGAATGCCCTGACTCAGATAGTGAGCAGAATGGCGGCCAATACCAAGACGACGGACGAAGGGCCCGAGGAGAAACAAGGCGACCAAGAAAAAAACGAGGAAGAAGAAGCTCAACCGTAAATGATAAATTCTTCTTCCTTGTTCAAGGCAAAGAAGTTTCGCAAGATGAATCCACCAAAGTTCAACGGCCGAACGGAGCCTGATGTGATCGTGGGATGGCTCGCGGAGATGGAGGAACTGTTTAATCTGCTTAACATTGAAGGGTCCCAGAGGGTAACTTGTGCGGCGTTGCAGCTGCAACTGAGGGCGTACGACTGATGGACCGCTAAAAAGCAGGAAATCTATGAAGCCGATACAGACGCCACGATTTCCTGGAAAATATTCAAGAAAGCCTTCCTCGAACAGTACTTTCCTCGCGCCGTCTATCAACAAAAAGAAGACGAGTTCATGACGCTGCGACAGGGAAATATGTCTGTCGACGATTATGATTCGAGCTTCTCAAAGCTGGCGAAGTTTGTCGGCACCTTCCTGCCCAACAAGGAAGCCTGGTATAAACGCTTCCAACAAGGCCTAAATGACGAACTGCAAAGGGACGTCATGAATCAAAGGTGCCGAACATACCGTGAATTCTATAATGTCGCTCTTGATAGTGAGCACATCTTTGGCCGTATGTCGAGTAGAGGCATCCGTAACCACTTCAACAAGCGTCCTAACGACGCCGACACCGGGGGATCGGGAATAACAAAACGTCCGAACAGATTCGATGATCGAGGCCATGGTAGTCAACACTGTACCAGGTGCGGTAGGCGTGGGCACCGAACCTTCGACTGCGTCACGAGATCTTGCTACAAATGTAGCGAGGTAGGCCATATAGTTACATATTACCCGTACAAAGGTCCGAATCAACACAACCCACCGAGGAACGTCCCGAATCCGCATAAAGTGCCGATACTGCAAGGCACGAATGCGGTGCCCATCAACCAGCAGAACCAACGCCACGGAGCTCAAGGCCGAGTTTATGCCTTAACTCGGGATGAGGCATTTGCGTCCAATACTGTTGTAACAGGTATATTACTCTACAAAAATATACTTGCTCGAGTACTATTCGATTCGGGTGTGACGCATAGCTTTATATCTGCTGATTATGCAAAAGAAAATAAAATAACCATGCAATCACTAGATATAAATATTAGCGTTAGCTCTCCGTCGGGAGTCGATATGCCTGCAAACTTTATTTGCAGGTATGGCCACATTGCATCGAAGGAATATATCTATCCTTGGATGCCGTCGTACTAGACATCAAGGATTACGACATAATCTTGGGCATGGATTGGTTGGGCGCTTGTCGTACAACGATCGAGTGCACGAAGAAGAGAGTGGTGTTTTGTCTTCCTCGCGAGACATAGTTCTCATATTCGTGAGGTACGGTCTCGAAGACGGCAATGATGGTGTCGGCAATCTCGACGAGGCGTATGCTGCGTTCCGGCTGTACAGGATACTTGGCATCAGTCCGAGACACGCGGAAGGATAATACAAACATAATGCAGACTGATGTTGTGGCAGATTTTCCTGACGTTTTTCCTGACGAGATGCCCGGGATGCTGCCAGATCGAAAAATAGAATTCAGCATCAACACCTTTCCGGATACACGGCCGATATCCAAGGCGCCTTACCGAATGGCTCCAGCAGAACGGAAGGAGCTGAAGGTGCAATTACAAGAGTTGCTAGACCGCGGATTTATTCGCCCTAGCGTCTCTCCGTGGGGAGCTCCCGTATTGTTCGTGAAGAAGAAGGATGGGTCGATGCGGCTATGCATCGACTATCGTGAACTCAAAAAGGCGACCGTACGAAATAAGTATCCTTTGCCATGAATCGACGACTTGTTTGACCAACTGCAAGGCGCGTCAGTATTTTCAAAAATTGATCTTCGTTCAGGCTATCATCAATTGAAGATCAAGTCCGACGACGTATCGAAGTCTGCCTTTCGCACTCGATATGGTCATTACGAATTCTTAGTCATGCCATTCGGTTTGACGAATGCCCCAGCTGCATTCATGGATCTGATGAACCGAGTCTTCCGACCTTAAATCGATAAATTTGTAGTCGTGTTCATCGACGATATCCTAGTCTACTCAAAGAATCGAGAAGAACATACGGAACATTTGAAGACGGTACTGCAGATTCTGCGTGAAAACAAATTATACGCCAAGCAGAGTAATTGCAAGTTCTGGATGAGTAGCGTGACATTCATCGGACATGTAATCTCTGCCGAAAGTGTCACGGTGGACCCAAAGAAGATTGATGCGGTGGTGGATTGGAAACGACCTGCCTCGGCTAGCGACATTTGGAGTTTCCTTGGCTTAGCGGGCTACTACCGTAGGTTCGTGCGAAGCTTTTCAAAACTAGCGTCGCCTCTGACTCGCCTCACCCAGAAGGGAGTAGTATTTGAATAGAGCGACGACTGTGAATCCGGCTTTCAAGAGTTGAAGCAACGGCTCGTCTCAGCTCCAATCCTTGCACTTCCAAACGGTCCAGAAGGCTTTCAGATATTCAGCGACACATCAGGAACTGGCCTCGGGTGCGTACTCATGCAGAGAGACAAAGTCATCTCCTACGCTTCACGGCAGTTGAAGCAGCACGAGAAAAACTATCCGATGCACGACCTAGAATTAGCGGTGATCGTCTTTGCGTTGAAGTTATGGTGGCACTACCTCTATGGTGTGGCATGCAGAATCTACACAGATCATAAAAGCCTAAAATACTTATTTACGCAACGGGAATTCAACCTACGACAGCGACGTTGGCTCGAACTCATAAAAGATTATGAGCTAACGATCGACTATACGTCGGGCAAGGGAAATGTAGTGGCCGACGCACTTAGCAGAATGTTTATGGGAACACTGGCCATAAATAAGGAGATACGGCGAGACCTTGAAGGGATGGGTATCGAACTCGAAATTGAGTATCGATACCTGCACCTAGCTCAGCTGAAGTTAGGATCGAGCCTGCTTAGCAAGATAAAGACCACACAGGAGGACGACTCATTCCTGAAGAAAATGCGTGAGCTAATTTCAACAGGAAGGGCGACTGACTTCGCGAAAGATGGAGACGGGACGATGCGATTAAAGGGAAGGCTTTGCATTCCTGAAACTGTCTAACACAGAAAAGAAATTCTGACGGAGGCACATTATGCGAAGTACTCGTTACATCCTGGAAGCACCAAGATGTACAAGGACTTGCGCACAAACTTTTGGTGGCACGGCATGAAGAAAGACGTGGCTACGTTCGTATCGCAATGCATAACGTGTCAGCAGGTGAAGGCGAAACACTAAAGGCCAGGCGGAGAGCTGCAGAACGTCGTCATTCCCAAGTGGAAGTGGGACAACATGTCGATGGATTTCATTATGGGATTTCCGAAGACGCCGCAGGGGAATGATGCGATTTGGGTCATTGTTGATAGATTGACCAAGTCGGCTCACTTTATCACAATTAAAGTAGGATGGAGCATCGATCGGTTAGCACAAATCTACGTCGATGAGATTGTTCGACTGCACGGGGTACCGGCCTCAATTATTTCGGACAGAGACGGGCGATTCCTATCGCGTTTCTGGACGAGCCTCCGAGCGGCGATGGGGACCAAACTGAACTTTAGTTCGGCATACCATCCCCAAACAGACGATCAGACGGAGAGGGTAAATCAAATCCTAGAAGACATGCTGCGTCTGTGTGCGATCGACCTAATGACTAGTTGGGATACGCATTTGCCGCTCGCGAAGTTTGTGTATAACAACAGTTATCAGTCGAGCATTCAGATGGCTCTATACGAAGCGTACTACGGGAGGAAGTGTCGTTCGCCGATATGCTGGGATGAAGTCGGAGAGCGACAAGTGCTTAGACCGGAACTGGTGGAGCAGGCCGTCAAAAAAGTCCGCTTGATTCGAGATAGACTCCGCATCGCGCAAAGTCGACAAAAGAGCTATGCAGATCTTCGTCGACGATCGCTAGAGTTCTTGGTCGGGGACCATGTGTTTCTGAAAGTAACGCCCATGTGCAGTTGATGCGGTTCGGTGTTAAAGGCAAGTTGAGCCCGAGATTTGTAGGCCCCTTCGAGATCATTGAGCGAGTTGCGACGATTGCTTATCGGATCGCACTACCTCCTGCCTTAGCTGATGTGCACGATGTTTTCCACGTTTCACAACTTCGAAAATATGTGCACGATCCAAGTCATGTGGTTAGCTTCGATCAGTTGGAGGTACGTACTGACTTGTCTTACTCGGAGGAGCCTATTCAAATTTTGGACCGCAAGGAGAAGGTGCTACGAAATTGATTGATGTCCTTGGTCTGCGTGCTTTGGCAGAACCATACAGTCAAGCTGTCGACGTGGGAGATGGAGGCGGAGATGAAAGAGAAGTACCCTGCGTTGTTCGTCTAAATTAAGGTCAGACCCTTGTTCTTAAGTTTCGGGACGAAATTTTTTCTTAGTGGTATATTATGTAGCGTCTCATTTTCGATAGGCGACAGAACTTCATAATATGCTTGTGCCGAGTCAGGTCGGCCGGGAACTTAGATGTCCATCTGACTCGATCGCTAAGCTTGGTAAACGATAATGCCTTACGGCATCGATTCAAATCGATTTGGACGAAAGTTACGAGAATCGATCCAACTAATAGAACGACTTCTGTTGGAATAAGTCCTAGATGCAGCGGGCTGCGTCTCGGCGAGTGAGCTCTCTATAAGAGTCCCTTCGACGGGACCTAACTGCTGTATGGTTTTCTTGGAGCTTTGCCGCTGGGCTTGATTGAAGTGCTTTCGCGTCGTTTTCATAGATGCAATTACAAATTTCGATGCAAGGGGAAAAGAAGAAAATCTAAAAAATGTTGGTGTCATTGCAGGAGCTCGCATAACTAAGGATTGACGTTGCGTAGCGCTTCGACAACCTGCACGAAGCAAAGTAATCGGTGGGTGATTCGGCCCCTTCTTTTCTACTCTGTCCCGCAAACTTATTCCTTGCCTCGAATTCATTCAAATCGAACGATGCCAAGATAATTGTATGCCAATCCACTAAGTCCAAGAACTCGGGAAAAAAATGTATCGATTTAGAGTAATTCACTCTGAAAATACAAGTCTATCACATAAACCTGAAAGTTTAAGGTTCTAGTAAAAAGATAGACTATTTTACGTACTGCAAAATATTATGAAACGTCGATCGTGGGTTATGATGCCTCGGACAATTTGGTGCCTATGGAACGCTAAATTGAGAGTACGACTTGAGGAAAAATAAATCGTTGCATAATTTGGGGGAAATAATAATGCCGTTCAATACTGTCCGCGCTATACAAAACTGTTGCATATGTTAAACTGTTCATACATTGGCATGGTCATGGACAGCTTGTGCACAAGTTGATATTTTTCCTCGAATCGATATCCGGGGCATCGGAATCGAATCGACCTAGGGGGAATGAATAATCGTGCTTCGGTACTGATGCATTGTGGGACCGTCAGTCAGGCTTGCAACCTAGACTGAGCGGGCCGAAATGCCGTTGAGATAGTCCCACGTGATGTGTAACATCAATGACCGCATATAATATAGTAGCATGCTCACCTATTATCTTATGCAGGTGTAAATATTATCTCCGTTTTCATGCAGGGACGAGCACGGTCGTGGTAAGAAATATGATAAACTGCTATGGTTCACTGTATGCTTTATTATGCAAAGATGGCTATCGAATATGAACTGAATTCATTTAGTTCTAATAGAAAGACAACTCTAAAGCATGCCTACCCTAACAATCAGAGTCGGTGTAGATGAGTGGGTTCGTCTCGTCCACTTAGCAAGTGTGCTAATCCCATTCCCCCAATTTCCCCAAGTGCGACGGGCATGCCCAACTATACTGGAGCTGAAGTACGGAGAGGCTTTTTGAAGCTCTTCCTATACTGAAGTATTTTGAAGCCAATTCAAGTCGACGGCTTATGTATAAAAGGGCGAATGTATGGGACGGCAAGCGTTAGTTCAGGCAACTTGTCGAATGTATTTTCTTTCTGTTTTCAATCAATGTAGCCGCAACGGCATCCAATGTAATTATGACTTGCACTTCGTTGCAAGCTATGAATGAAAAGCATTTCTATCTTCCTATACTGCGTCTTAAATTCTGATGTGATTTGTGAAGTTTCAACTTGACGTATTAATATGAAAAGCAACGTAACGTTCTTGCCTTGTACGAGTACAATTTTAGACTCGTACGACATCACGTCTTAGCGAGGACGATCGAATCGGCAAAGTAACACCGGGGACGAACGGTTTGTCGACTCGGGGCGTGACAGAAACAGCGCTAAGCCTTTGGATCATCAATCCGATAACTGAGCACCGAGGGGTCACAAACTACGAAAATAGGACCACCAGGGTTGTGAGCAAAGCTGTAGCTAAAGTCTCTTATCGTGTTGGTCATGGCCTGAAACTGGAGTGTGTTACAGAAGTCCATAGTTCAAAACTGATCCATCATCAAGGCCTATAGGGACTCAAGAGTGACACCTGTAGGAGGATGTAAAGGATGGGAACTAGCTGATGGGTCAACAACAGGAGGAGGAAGTGGGGGAGCCTGTACTGCTGGAGTAGGAGCGACTCGACGATGTACATGAAGATAAGCAGGTGGGGCTTCTCGAGGACAAACATCAGGGATAACCTTAAAATACTCAAAGATGTACGGTAGATACATCGCGTATAAAAGGTTTCACTTTTTTTGTGACACCATTCCATAGCAGCGATAAGAGTCATAGGGAGACTAAATGGAACTTGAATGGAGATGATAAAAAGAAGAGAGTTCCAATTAAGTAATTTCATTGGTGGAAGTTTGTTTGGGAAGAATAGTAGAAAATACCATCCGATGTAAGTCATAAAAGTAGTCGTTCACATGCTTTGGTCGAAGACTACCTTTAGGACGTGGATTGGGTGCACATAACGAAGCACGAAATGAATCAAAAGTCACGTGGGCAGGAAATTGAACTTTGGTGATATCCACCAATTCTTTCCTTCATTGGGAATATGAAGCATAAGCGCCAAATCATCGACATCAAATTCAATATCTATCCCATCGACTTTAGGTTTAACCGTGCCATTTGTGATCAAAAGATTGCAATAAAACATATGAATTACATTCATATAGATTAGATAACTTGATTGCACAAATTCTTCAAGGTTAAAGTGTTTAAACACGGATAAATGATCGGGAAATAAAGTAAAGTTGATCAAACTTCTCGGACAAATTTTTCGTTGGAAAAAGTCATTGGACCAATCATTGGATGCATCAATGGAAACAAATATAAACTCATCAAAATAGTCACCATCCGGTATGGAGGGACTAAAAAGTGAGAAACATCCTTCATCTTGAATATTAGAGGAGGAATATTCTTCAACCTTTCTTTTTTTTTTGGAAGAATGAGAAACTTTGGGATCCATGGATGATTGAAAGTGAGAAAAAAAGTAAGATATTTGTCACTCCCATTTTCCGTTATACATATTTTCAGTATTCGTATAGAATTTCTGACTATTGTCAGGTGACCCGTAGTTAGACTTGTCTTGCTTAGCTTGATCTTGGTTTAAACTTGCCTTGGTTTATTTGGTTTGGTTCAACTTGACTTGGCTTGGTTTGGTTCATTTTGGTTTGAGAAGAGAAGGGTTGATATATAAGTTAAATCTCCTCTCTCTCTCTCTCTCTCTCTCTCTCTCTCTCTCTCTCTCTCTCTCTCTCTCTTCATTACTTTTATTTATTTTTTCTTCTTCTCCATTACTCCTCTCCACCTACACACAAGAAACCCTAGGCAAGTGCAACTTGCTTCATGATGGATCTCAAGTTTCTTTGTTCCATTCTCTTCTTTACTTGATTCTAAACCTCTTTAGAACTTGGCATTTTTGGTTTTGATGGATGGATTTTTGTAGATCTAAGTTCTAATATTTTTTTATTTCTTGGTTTTGATCTATTAAAGCTTGGTATTTCCTAAAACCAGTCATCCCAGGCTGTAGAAAATCTCGTTTTATACAATTTAGACCATTGGAAGTCCAGATTCTGACTTGTTTTGAGCAAGTTATGGCATTTTGAAGTTTATGGGTTCTTTGAGCTCTTCTCGGTCTGTTAGGGGAGAAGGTGAGCAGTGTGCGCGCGCTCTGTCACGACCCACACCCACCGTGACGGTACGAGTACGTAACAACACCCAGCCTATGTCGCAGTGTCGGCGGTAGAACGCTGTCCTAGATCAATCATCTAACAATATATAAAGTACCTGTACGGTATATACACTCCGAATGGAGGTGACACAGCAGAATACAGTCTCAATCACATCTAAAGGTAGAATATAGCACGCTGGAATAGATAGAGAAATCCTCAACTGAGGTACAACAGAAATGAAATAACATAAGTCTCAATATCTCCAAAATAGTACAACTCTGAATCCAGACAACTGCTACATAAAATAAGGAACAGTCTAGACTAACTACACTAAGCATGGGTATCATCCTCAGCAGCTGCCTGAACCTCTCCAGGGGTCCAGGTCGCGAGTGTCATCTAGGCAAGCTCCATAGTAAGGGGTGCAGGATTCCTCATCATCCTCTGTAAAATTTTCAACAGGTCCAGTCAGGACGGGAGCGAGCACAATACATCTCACGCAGATCATAACAGGTTAAAAAATATAAACATGCAAGAGAGTATGATACATGAAACTGAAAGAAAGTACATGATGTAAATAGAGAGAGAACTATAATGGAAATATCTACTATAAGTAGAGAGCTACCAGTGACTAGTGATTTAGAGTACAAAGTCGACATGTGAACGGCTGGATTTGCACATGAATATACTAAAGAGGCGCACATGGTTATACTACTTTGGAATTGTTCACATGACTATTTATTCTCCTCCATACCCCAATCAATACACAAGGATCTAGACAAGTTATGTTACGCAAATGATTTTCACATGAAAGCCCATAAATGGGTGCACATGAAGTATACATGAGGGCTCATAAATGAGTGCACGTGGAATTCACATGAAGGCCCATAAATGGGTGCACATGAAATTCACATGAAGGCTCATGAATGAGTGCACATGAAGTATAGGTTATACATGAGATACATGAGAAACATGACCGATCATGAGAGCACATGAGAGTACATGAGCATGCATGAACGAGCATGAAGCACATGAGAAACATGAGAGCGAGGAATACATGATGTACATAAAACACATGACATGATGTATCCGATGCTCCCGAGGGGGATAACATCGCATGAAAAGATCCATATAGTACCAATCCGTGATAATATCGTGACAGCATCAAATAAGGTAAACTAGAGCAGGAATATAATTCTAAGCAAGTTATGAAATGATTAGAGAATGTACTCGCCTGATAACTGAATATCTGTACTAAATGTAGTGTCCGAGATGAGGTAGCTGACTCCTAGTTAGAGCAACGCGAGTTACAACATGTCTAAAATGAAGTAATTGAACATTACGATGCATTCTACATGATTCTAGGTCAATTTAGGCCAAGTCAACTCTTGGTCAACCATGGTCAACTTACACTAGTCAAACTAGATCAACTAAACCATTCCAAGTCTAAACCTAGACTAACAAGTCATTCTAGTCAATCTTGGCCTAACCAAGCCTACTAAACCTAAGCACACCAATACAAACAATGTCAGGGTATCACACACAAGTTTTATGTATATATATAGACTATTGAAGATAGACAAGGCTATAATATGTCTATCATTCACATCAACATCACAACTTATATATATATATATATATATATATATATATATATATATATATATATATATATATGTCACATTCACATATATGAAATACCAAGACATCTCTATAGGAAGCTCTATATAGGCCCATACTTATATACATACATATATATAGAGAATGAAAGAGGCAACACAAGTGAGGGTGTGTTCTGTGTCTAGTGACAGAAAAATAGTGTGTGTTAGGAATTTCAGAATTGTGTGTGAATGATATGGTAACAAAACACAACCATCAGCCCTATAATAATGTACACAACAGTGATATTAATTCCCAGGTGTGTGTGTGTGTGTGTGTGTTGATAGGGTAAGGGTGTTCAGATTTCAGGGAACAGTGCAAGGATTCTCAGGAAATTACATGGCAATGTGCAAAACAGTAAAAACAAAGCAATGGCACCTTGTGCATGACAGTGCATAGCAGTAAGTGTGTCAGCCAATCAACAAATTAGTGAGTGCATGGGCATGTATGTGTGATAGGGAATGAATTAGTGCAATGTGTGTGTAGGGACTTAGGCTAATCATGTGTGTTCACATCCACAGTTTCAGAAAACTGAAATACCAGTCAAGCTCTAAACCAAATGTGAACAACCACCACCCTTCATTCTCAGGTTTGTGTGTAGGTACATAGTCTTTCTCAGGTTTTAAAAATGCTTCTCAGGTTTGACAGTTTTTTGTGTGTGAGTGTCAAGGTGGATAGATAATTCAATGCATTGAGTTCAGTCATGTATACATACACTTAGACATGTGTACCTATACAAATACATCTAATTAACATTCAATCAAACATTAGGACCCAACAATTCAGTTTGTTAATAACTGACATCTCAGTTTTCTTCATAACAAATCTCAGTTTTCAGTTTTCATTCAAAACAGTGCACATTCAAACCCCTTATTCACTCTCAGATTTGAATCAATAAAACAGTGTATCAAATCTATGTATCAGTCCAATGAAAACCAAAAGCCCACAATGCAAATTCGAGAACTACCTTACCACAAATAGTAAATCCTATTGAAACTAACTCAATTAAGCACATAAATATCTCAGGT
Organism: Iris pallida; assembly: GCA_029216955.1. Taxonomy (NCBI): domain Eukaryota; kingdom Viridiplantae; phylum Streptophyta; class Magnoliopsida; order Asparagales; family Iridaceae; genus Iris; species Iris pallida. The sequence continues at coordinate 1,956,985 of JANAVB010020797.1, forward strand.
TTTCAGTTGGAAACACTCCCAGATTTTGAATATGCTTCTCAGGTAACTGAAAACAAATGAATCAGCCAAACCCATTAAAAATAAAACCAATACCTTTATGAAATACATTTGAATCCCAATCAGTTTTGTGCTCAGGTGTGTGTGTCTGTGACATGGTGTAGGTTCTCAGGAAAACAGGAAAAAAATAGTTCAATGAAATCCCAAAGGCCCAATACAATTTCGAAAACTAATCACTACTACAACCCTAAATTTCTAATACAACAAAACTCAGCAAGGTATAGGAAATTCCCATTGAATATTGAACCATCAATTTAGTAAAATGGCAGTTAACTAACAGCCTACCCTAACAGTATGCACATCAATCAATAAAATCTCAAAGGCCCAATGCCAATTTAAAATTGAATTTCCATGCAAATCATAAACCCAACAAGATAGGCTAATCCCTGATATGTAGTTGTGAATCTACATTCGAATTAACATTCAAAAGAAGTCGAATACATTCATTAAAACTTTAGGAACTCAGCATATCAGTAAGTATCAAAAAAATAGCAATTTCCTAAATTCGAATATCATATTAATCCAAAACCCAAATCAGGTGCATACAAAGGTGAGTCACATGTGCACATGTGTCAGGGGGTCAATTCGTGTCCAGGAAACTGGACATAAAGTGTCCAATCAATGAATGCGAATCCCAGTGACTAGTCAATGAGGACTGTCTCGTGCTTGCGTGTCGAGCCTTCGTGCTCTCGACACAAGGTGATACGTGACTCGTGCTTGTGCACAGAGGTTCGCCCATAGTAGGGCTAGGAGTCTAGCACCCTGAATCGGGTCGAGGCAGTGTCGTGTCCGAGTAATGTGAGCGTATCAGACGCGATTTTTCGCGTGTGTGCAGCAGTGCGTGTCCAGTGTGCGTGCGATTTCTTCTCGTGTGGTGAACCATATGCTCCCAAATTTTGGCAGCATAGTGTCAATGATTGCCCCAACAACTCCATAAAATTTTGTGTCCCCACGTGTCCTACACAGTGAGTTATAGGGCCCGAGATGCAGGACAATACATGCTGTCCAGAACAGCAAGTTCGTATCCCCGTGTGGACACGACACAACACAAAAATCATAGATCAATGACACGAAATCAAATACTACACCTAGCACTAAAAATTCATTCAAACACATTTCAAAAATAATAATAAAAATACGAGTGTGGCATTTCATCAAACACCTACATAGACACATTGATACGTGCCCGATACGGACACGAAATGGACACGACGTGACACCAAACCTATGCTAGCAGCTAGGGGACTCCTAGGGCTATGCACTCGTGCAAAGAAATCAAAACCTAATGGTGATTATGAGGGTTTTACCTATAGGTGTCAATCTCAAGAGAAGCTTCAAATGGGGGGTGTTCTTCTTAATGGCCAAATACTCCAAATTGATCCAAGACTGAGATTACTCTCCATGAACAGCAAGAAGAGGCTAATTAGAACCTAATGCAATAGATTTGGGCAAAAAAGGACTTGAAATAAGAAAGTTATGGATTGGGGAAGATGGCTCTTTACCTCTTTCTTCAAAATGTTGAAACATTACAAAAGAGGTAAGAACATGGAGGAGATGACTTTATAGGGAGGGGGAGCCCTAAGTGGCTGGTCATATTGAATGAAAATTAGGGTTAGGGTAGTTAGTGGGCTTTGGGCTAAGTCACATGAGCAATGGGATCTCTACCTTAGCCTTTAGTCCAACAGTAAAATCCTTCCTAATTTTCTCAAGAGCTAAGTCACTCAAGTCAAAACCAAGTCGACTTAAGTTAGATTAGGGTCCCACCATGCTAGCTAAGTTACTATGGCCGAAGTCAACAGATAGGTTGGTCTCCAAAGTCACACCTATGAAAAGTCGAAATTAACAATCACCAATGCATTAAATAACAAAATAATTTAAAGGCCAAAATGACCAAAATACCCTCAAGCTAAAAATGATAAATGAAATACCCTAATCACATGGCTAGGCTCTAGGGCAGACAGTCTCAACGGTTTCACTAGCTGCACATCAAAATCACAAGTCATAATTTTTTTAATAGTTTTTAAAATGATTAAAAATCACCAAAAAATCATATTATTATTATTTAAATATCCTAATTGAATAATTAAAATACAAAATTTCAAAATTATCCTCATTTAGAAAACTGGGTGTTACAAGTCTACCCACCTTAGAAAAATTTTGTCCTCGAAATTTAAGATGGTAGTACTACTTCTAGGTCAAACATAGTCAAGGGTCAACCACTAGTCAATTTGTCAACATCCAAGTACTTGGTCATCAACTGGTCAACTTCTTAGGGTTTTACTTATGCTAGCTATCTAGGTGTTGGCAACTAGAGATTAGCAAAAAGAAAAACTCTATAATAGGCTAACTCTTAAGTTTCCAATCTTATCAAGTCATCCATAACTAAATATCCATAATCTAAGCACACAAATCCCAATACCATATATATATAAGCTCAAGAACAACAACCCATTATATATATCCTAAGTATATCATCTATATATCCATACATATATAACTGATCATCAAGGGTTAAAGTAGACTAAACTTATAAAGAACTGAACAAATGCTCAGAATTTAGGCTAAGGATGAATGGTCTGAAACATCAATGTAGGCCAAAGGAATGATGCTAAGGAGACTGAATTTATAAGAAAAAGGACATGACATATAGTGAAGGGTCTGCACACTGCCTATAAAGGTTGATCTATCATGCCTGAACTCATCACAAGGAGAACTTAACTAAAATAGAAAACTGAACAAATATAGGCTAAACAACATATCTATAATCCTATACAACAATGGCCTATAGATACCAACCAACCCATATCCCATATGCCACTATCATCTGCAATATATATATATATATATATATATATATATATATATATATATATATATATATATATATATATATATATATATATATATATATATATATATAGACCTCTCAGTCTTAGGTGAACTACAACTATGCTCAAGGACAGGCTCTGGCCATGGGTGTCTTACTGGAAAGGTAAGGGAAAAATAATAATAAATTATCAAGGCTGTGAGGCATACTAACATCCTATATGAAAACTGGTAGGTATTATAAATAACAGGGAAATCATCTACAATGGGTTACTATTCTAATACTAATGCTAACTATCATCTCTAGGGTACAGACACTCTACAAGTTATCATGTCATTACACTATGAAAGAACTACATATGAATAATCTCTATAAAACTAAAATATCCCTACTCCTAAGTTATTTGATGATGTAATACAATTTATAACAACAGAAGGGTACAATAGAGATGATATGTTTAAAAACATTCTCAAGATACAATCTGATAATCATATGTGTCTGTCCAAAATCATATTACTCAGAGCCCTCGCCATGCCAGTAAGCAAGGCTGTGATAAACGATAGATTCCATAACTGGGGTATGCACCTCTATAATCATGTCGTCTGGAACTCTCGCTATGCCGACTAGTATAGCTGCGAGAAATTCCAAATATCATAACCAAGATATGTACATCCGAAGTCAGGTCTCTATGTTTCCGCCACGCCAGCTAATATGGCTGCGATAAACTACAGGTTCCATAATCAAGTAGACGTTTTACCATCCCTGTTATTCCCGTCAACATATGTTATCAGAAAATATCGTAACTCAGGCCATAAAATTCATCTCGATAGGAAAATCAAAATCAACAACGATCCATTAAAATCAAATTCAATAATCAAGGAGTGAGAGCAAACAAAACAAGGAAAATGATTTCAAATTAAAGTTTAATTAAGATTCTCAAGGATCGTCCCAGGAATCTCTCAAGGAGTCCTAACTGTGATTGAGTACCTTCAAAAATATATACTTATCCTACTGCAGGCTGTAGTGATACTCTAGTTCGAATACCACTACATAAACTCGACCTGCATGGGCCACCACTAAAAATGTGTCACAATCCGCACCCACCGTGTGGGTACGAGTACGTAATAGCATCCAGCCTACGCCGCAGTGTCGGCGATAGAACGCTGTCCTAGGTCAATTATCTAACAATATATAAAGTACCTGTACGGTATATACACTCCGAATGGAGGTAGCATAGCAGAATACAGTCTCAATCACATCTAAAGGTAGAATATAGCACGATGGAATAGATAGAGAAATCCTCAACTGAGGTACAACAGAAATGAAATAACATAAGTCTCAATATCTCCAAAATAGTACAACTCTGAATCCAGACAACTACTACATAAAATAAGGAACAGTCTAGACTAACTACACTAAGCATGGGTATCATCCTCACCAGCTGCCTGAACCTCCCCAGGGGTCCAGGTCGTGAGTGTCATCTAGGCAAGCTCCATAGTAAGGGGTGCATGGTTCCTCATCATCCTCTGTAAAATTTTCAACAGGTCCAGTCAGGACGGGAGCGAGCACAATACATCTCACGCAGATCATAACAGGTTAAAAAATATAAATATGCAAGAGAGTACGATACATGAAACTGAAAGAAAGTACATGATGTAAATAGAGAGAAAACTGTAATAGAAATATCTACTATAAGTAGAGAGCTACCAGTAACTAGTGATTTAGAGTACAAAGTCGACATGTGAACGGCTGGATTTGCACATGAATATACTAAAGAGGTGCACATGGTTATACTACTTTAGAATTGTTCACATGACTATTTATACTCCTTCGTACCCTAATCAATACACAAGGATCCAGACAAGTTATGTTACGCACATGATTTTCACATGAAAGCCCATAAATGGGTGCACATAAAGTATACATGAGGGTTCATAAATGAGTGCACATGAAATTCACATGAAGGCCCATAAATGGGTGTACATAAAATTCACATGAAGGCTCATAAATGAGTGCACATGAAGTATAGGTTATACAAGAGATACATGAGAAACATGACCGATCATGAGAGCACATGAGAGTACATGAGCATGCATGAACGAGCATGAAGCACATGAGAAACATGAATAACATGAGAGCGAAGAATACATGATGTACATAAAACACATGACATGATGTATCCGATGCTCCCGAGGGGGATAACATCGCATGAAAAGATCCATAAAGTACCAATCCGTGATAATATCGTGACAGCACCAAATAAGGCAAACTAGAGCAGGAATATAATTCTAAGCAAGTTATGAAATGATCAGAGAATGTACTCGCCTGGTAACTGAATAGCTGTAGTAAATGTACTGTCCGAGATGAGGTAGCTGACTCCTAGTTAGAGCAACACGAGTTACAACATGTCTAAAATGAAGTAATTGAACATTACGATGCATTCTACATGATTCTAGGTCAATCTAGGCCAAGTCAACTCTTGGTCAACCATGGTCAACTTACACTTGTCAAACTAGGTCAACTAAACCATTCCAAGTCTAAACCTAGACTAACAAGTCATTCTAGTCAATCTAGGCCTAACCAAGCCTACTAAACCTAAGCACACCAATACAAACAATGTCAGGGTATCACACACAAGTTTTATGTATATATATAGACTAATGAAGATAGACAAGGCTATAATATGTCTATCATTCACATCAACATCACAACTTACATATATTTTTTTTTCTTACATATAATATATATATATATATATATATATATATATATATATATATATATATATATATATATATATATACACATATATATATATATATATATATATACACATATATATATATATATATATATATATATATATATATATATATATATATATATATGCTATAATATGTCTATCATTCACATCAACATCACAACTTACATATATTTTTTTTTCTTACATATAATATATATATATATATATTTTATATATATATATATATATATATATATATATGTCACATTCACGTATATGAAATACCAAGACATCTCTATAGGAAGCTCTATATATATGGGCCTATATAGAGCTTCCTATAGAGATGTCTTGGTATTTCATATACGTGAATGTGACATATATATATATATATATATATATATATATATATATATATATATATATATATATATATATATATATATATATATATATATATATATATATATATATAATGGAAGAGGCAACACAAGTGAGGGTGTGTTCTGTGTCTAGTGATAGGGAAACAGTGTGTGTTAGGAATTTCAGAATTGTGTGTGAATGTTATGGTAACAAAACACAACCATCAGCCCTATACTAACGTACACAACAGTTATATTAATTCCCAGGTGTGTGTGTGTGATGAAAGGGTAAGGGTGTTCAGATTTCAGAGAACAGTGCAAGGATTCTCAGAAAATTATATGGCAATGTACAAAACAGTAAAAACAAAGCAATGGCAGCTTGTGCATGACAGTGCATAGCAGTGAGTGTGTGAGCTAATCAGCAAATTAGTGAGTGCATGGGCATATATGTGGGATAGGGAATGAATTAGTGCAATGTGTGTGTAGGGACTTAGGCTAATCATGTGTGTTCACATCCACAGTTTCAGAAAACTGAAATGCCAGTCAAGCTCTAAACCAACTGTGAATAACCACTACCCTTCATTCTCAGGTTTATGTGTAGGTACATAGTCTTTCTCAGGTTTTGAAAATGCTTATCAGGTTTGACAGTTTTGTGTGTGTGAGTGTCAAGGTGGATAGATAATTTAATACATTGAGTTCAGTCATGTATCCATACACTTAGACATGTGTACCTATACAAATACATCTAATTAACATTCAATCAAACATTAGGACCCAACAATTCAGTTTGTTAATAACTGACATCTCAGTTTTCTTCATAACCAAATCTTAGTTTTCATTCAAAACATTGCACATTCAAACCCCTTATTCACTCTCAGATTTGAATCAACAAAACAGTGTATCAAATCTATGTATCAGTCCAATAAAAACCAAAATCCCACAATGTAAATTCGAGAACTACCTTACTACAAATTGTAAATCCTATTGAAACTAACTCAATTAAGCACATAAATATCTCAGGTTTTCAGTTGGAAACACTCCCAGATTTTGAATATGCTTCTTAGGTAACTGAAAATAAATGAATCAGCCAAACCCATTAAAAATAAAACCAATACCTTTATGAAATACATTTGAATCCCAATCAGTTTTGTGCTCAGGTGTGTTTGTGCGTCTGTGACATGGTGTAGGTTATCAGGAAAACAGGAAAAAAATAGTTCAATGAAATCCCAAAGGCCCAATACAATTTCGAAAACTAATCACTACTACAACCCTAAATTCTAATGCAACAAAACTCAGCAAAGTATAGGAAATTCCCATGGAATATTGAACCATCAATTTAGTAACATGGCAGTTAACCAACAGCCTACCCTAACAGTGTGCACATCAGTCAATAAAATCTCAAAGGCCTAATGCCAATTTAAAACTGAATTTCCATACAAATCATAAACCCAACATGATAGGCTAATCCCTGATATGTAGTTGTGAATCTACATTCGAATTAATATTCAAAAGAAGTCGAATACATTCATTAAAACTTCAGGAACTCAGCATATCAGTAAGTATCAAAAAAATAGAAAATTTCTAAATTCGAATATCATATTAATACAAAACCCAAATCAGGTGCATACGAAGGTGAGTCACATGTGCACATGTGTTAGGGGGTCAATTCGTGTCCAGGAAACTGGACACGAAGTGTCCAATCAATGAATGCGAATCTCAGTGACTAGCCAATGAGGACTGTCTCGTGCTTGCGTGTCGAGCCTTTGTGCTCTCGACACATGACGACACGTGACTCGTGCTTGTGCACAGAGGTCCGCCCATAGTAGGGCTAGGAGTCTAGCACCCTGAATCGGGTCGAGGCCGTGTCGTGTTCGAGTAATATGAGCGTATCAGACGCAATTTTTCGTACATGTGCAGCAGTGCGTATCCAGTGCGCGTGCGATTTCTCCTCGTGTGGTGAACCATATGCTCCCAAATTTTGGAAGCATAGTGTCAATAATTGCCCCAATAACTCCATAAAATTTTGTGTCCCCACGTGTCCTACACAGTGAGTTATAGGGCCCAAAATGCAGGACACTGCACGCTGTCCAGAACAGCAAGTTCGTGTCCCTGTGTGGACACGACACAACACGAAAATCATAAATCAATGACATGAAATCAAATACTACACCTAGCACTACAAATTCATTCAAACACATTTCAAAAAAAATAATAAAAACACGAGTGTGGCATTTCATCAAACACCTACATAGACACATTGATACGTGTCCGACACGGACACGAAATGGACACGACACCAAATCTATGCTAGCAGCTAGGGGACTCCTAGGGCTATGCACTCATGCAAAGAAATCAAAATCTAATGGTGATTTTGAGGGTTTTACCTATAGGCGTCAATCTCAAGAGAAGCTTCAAATGGGGGGTGTTCTTCTTAATGGACAAATGCTCCAAATTGATCCAAGGCTGAGATTACTTTCCATGAACAGCAAGAAGAGGCTAATTAGAATCTAATGCAACAGATTTGAGCCAAAAAGGACTTAAAATGAGAAAGTTATGGATTGGGGAAGATGGTCTTTACCTCTTTCTTTAAAATGTTGAAACATTACAAAAGAGGCAAGAACATGGAGGAGATGACTTTATAGGGAGGGGGAGCCCTAAGTGGTTGGTCATATTGAATGAAAATTAGGGTTAGGGTTTCTAGTTAGTGGGCTTTGGGCTAAGTCACACGAGCAATGGGCTCTCTACCTTAGCCTTTAGTCCAACTTTAAAATCCTTCCTAATTTTCTCAAGACCTAAGTCACTCAAGTCAAAACCAAGTCAACTTAAGTTAGATTAGGGTCCCACCATGCTAGCCAAGTCATTATGGTCGAAGTCAACAGATAGGTTGGTCTCCAAAGTCACACCTATGAAAAGTCGAAATTAACAATCACCAATGCATTAAATAACAAAATAATTTAAAGGCCAAAATGACCAAAATACCCTCAAGCTAAAAATGATAAATGAAATACCCTAATCACATGGCTAGGCTCTAGGGCAGACAGTCTCTACGGTTTCACTAGCTGCACATCAAAATCACAAGTCATAATTTTTTTAATAGTTTTAAAAATGATTAAAAATCACCAAAAATCATATTATTATTCAAATATCCTAATTAAATAATTAAAACACGAAAATTCAAAATTACCCTCATTTAAAAAATTGTGTGTTACACGCTCTGTAGCGTCGTGCCACTGAGTTGCGTGCTCTCTTGGCGTCATGCTATTTGGTTGCGTGCACTCTTTAGCGCTGCGCCTCTCCAAGCGCACCCTAGCTCAGGCACCTATTGGCCCTAGTGCACTTGCCCCTGGTACAACCCAGCCAGCATACTTTAGCTTCGTGCCTTTCGACCTTGTGCAGCTTAGTCTGGCGTACCCCGACCTGGCGTACCCCAGTCTGGCGCACCCTAGTCTCGTGCCTTCCAACCTCGCGCAGCTTAGTCTGGCGCACCCCGACCAGGCGCACCCCAGCCTGGCATAACCCAGCTCAGGCGCCACCTGTCCCCCTTGGCGCCACTTGGCTAAGCGCGCCACCTGTCCACCTTGGCACCACTGGGCTAGGTGCCACCTGTCACCTCCCTGGCGCCACTTGACCAGCGCCACTTGTTTGACATGATACCCCTTGCCCCTTACCCCCATGCATGTTCTCCTAGTTTTTGTTGCATATGCTTATGATCTTACATGTATCTTGTACTTGGCCTAACTTACGACGACCTGACTTGATAACTTGCTGAGCATGAGTATGACTTGCTAGTATTGATCTTGACTTGAACATGATAACCTGACCCCGTTTCGACATGACATGATAGCGGCCCATCGAGGCGCACTCTTGACAAGTAACAAGTAACCTGACATGACATATATAATCTTGAAAGACTGTTGCAACAGCTACCCTGACTTGCTAAGTAACTCTTGTCTTGACACCGTGGTTGATTTTTTTGATTGTGCCTGTATAAGCTACATGTCTTATCTTGCATCATGTCTAGGACATGGATTCCTGGTTACCACGGTCAGGAATTCGTAATAAATCTGACTAGGTTAATGACTAGATTGATCAGTAGTTCATATAGAGAGATTTTTCCAGTTACAGGCGATCCCGTTATCTCGGCCACACATGTGGTACTTGTAGCCTGCCGACGAGTAGGCACATTTCCTGTCCACTGTCATATGGGGTACTTTTTGAAAACATAAGTACTGAAAGTACACCAATAATCTTGACAACTCTTGTAACTCTTGTATATCACCTCGCTTGGACAACCTGGATAGCTGCAGGGCTTGTGACTGTGGGAATATCTCATTGCATCTTGCTAGACTAGGCTTGTGATAACCCTAGTTAGCTAATGATAGCAAGCCGTATGACTTGATTGACCGTGCCTGAATGCTTGCTCGTGATTAGCATGGAAGTTATATTCCGTCTCTTATTTTTCCTAATACAAGTTATTATTTTATTCTAACCCTATCTTCTTATCATTTAAGCCTGTTTATTTATTTATTCTTTTATTTATTATCTGCTGGTTTTAGTTCCTTAATAAAGCCATCCTTGTGGCACTTGGTCTTTCTGGGGTCTGATCCAGCTGGTTTTGTATGGCTAGATTTCGGAGTGATACCCGAGGATCTTCCTACTTATCAGCCAGATGGTGAACACCAGGCGTAATCCTGGCAACGAGTAGGTTTCTATTTTTCTCTTCCACTCTATTATAAATTATTCTTTTGAGGCATTTAGCTGCCGAGCAAGTGTTAGCTCATGTTGAAACTTAATTTCTATTTGCCTAAGGGCTGTAACATGATTGACAAATCCTAGGGTTGATCATGTATGACTTAACTCTTGCTAGTCTCGTATTTTGTATGACGAGCTTCATGATCATCTGAATATATAATGTTTGGGATGCCTTACTTTGTATGTCTGATGATTTAACATCTTGTACATTTATTTGCTTGCTTGAGATTGAGATACTAGGCTTGTTCTTGACCATAGAGACTGATGGATTGTAGTTTAACCCTCATGCATCTAGACATCCGTGACCGTATTGTGAGGTGGGTTGCACTTCAATGTACGTAGCTGGCTGTGTCTGTCCCCCGTTCTCCAGTATTCTGGTTCTGGGATGTGACACGGTGTCACGACCCGCACTAAGTGTAAGAGTACGAGAAGTGGGTACGTCCAGCCTACTCTACAGTCTCGGTGGTAGAATGCTGTCCTAGGTCACAATATCTAACAATATATAACTGTACCTGTACAATGATATACTCTATAAAAGGAGGACAACATAGAAGGTACAACTCAATCACAAAATCTAAGATGGAATAAAGGAACAAAAGATGGATAAAATCTCAACAGAGAACAACTTAAAGTTAATAAGTTTGGATGTTTAAACAACATCAAAATCCAAATAACTGAAGTACATCTCAAAGACAAACATCTAAACAAAGAAACTAGTCTAGAAGTCTAAACTAGACAATGGACAAGTCCTCAGCAACTGTTGGATCCTCCTGAGGGTCCAAGTCACCGGTGCCATCTAAGCCAGTGCCATAATAGGTAGGGCAAAATTCCTCCTCATCACCTGTAATATTTTCAACAGTCTAATCAGGACGGGAACAAGCACAATACATCTCACACAGTTTATATCATGACAGAAAATGTAAAGCATGCTATAGAATAAGATACGTGAAACGCTGTAAGAAATAAACATGAGAGAAAGAGAGAATCTGACAAACAAAAGCTATCTATATATGATAATAGAGAACTGTAAGTGACTATGTGATTTAGAGTATAAGATAGTTATGTTAACGGCTTGAGTTTATACATGATTACAGTACAGAGTTTATATATGATTACACTACTTTAGAATTGTTCACATGACTACTTCTACTTCCCCGTACCCCAATCAATACACAAGGATCTATACATGTTATGTTATTATACATGAAAGTTTTATACATGAAGCTCATGCGATCATGAGAGTACATGAGAGCACATGAGTGTACATGAATAATAAGAGTCCATGGAATACATGATGTTCGTGAAAAGCACATGACATGATGTATTCGATGCACCCGAGGGAGATAACATCTCATGTAAAGGTCCATATAGTACTAATCCGTGATAACATCGTGTCAGCATCAAGTAAATTAGTCTATAACAAGAATATAATTCCTAGCAAGTATAAAACGGTCAAAGAATGTACTCGTCTGATATCTCAAATATCTGATGAGAATATGAGTCTGAACAAGAGTATCTCAGTCCTATTTAGAACAACTACAGGTTACAAAGTGTCTAATATGAAATAAGAGTAATCCACAATGCATTCTAAATGATTCTAGGTCCTTCTAGGTCAAAGTCAACCATTGGTCAACTCTGGTTAACCTTGGTCAACCATTCTGGTCAAACTAGGTCAACCCTAAGTCAATTGTCAATCATTCCAAGTTTAGGTCAAACTTAAGTTATCTAACCATTTCAAGTCCGTTTGAGTCAATTTAGATCAAGTTTGACGTAAAATTGACTTTTGTCAACTTGGTCAAGTTAGGCCCATTGGGTAATTTCTAAACTAACCCACCAAGCTATAGACTATATCCTATAGTTAAAACCAATTTATACATTTATCAATCCATTACATATATATAACAGAGATGGTTCCCCCTCCCCCCTCCTTGCGCTGAGCTCACTTGGCCCCCCCTCTGGCCTCCCCTAGGCCGGAGGCCGTCCCCTTCGCGCCAGGTTCCCCCTCCTCGCTTGGCGGCCCCCCTCCGGGCTCGACCCAGAGAGCCCCCGCCCGACCTCATCGCCGTCCTAGGACCCCTCTCCCTAACCCCCCCTCCTCCCAGGTCCCCCGCTCCCCGACCTTCGTTCCCCTCGGACCGCCCACCTTCTCCTCCTTCTCATCTTCCTTTCTATCCCCTCGTCACCCCGACGCTCCTCCGGAGGCCTCCGGCTCTTCCTCCTCCGCTCCCTACTTTTCCTTCCGTCCTCGTCGTGGCATTTTCGAATTCCGGCCGGCTCTCGGGAGGCGATCGGCGTCCCTCCCGTCTTTTATGGTACGGCGACAACCTCCAGTCGGTTTTTTCGGCAACCCGCCTCGGGGCTAGCGATCGCGGGCCCCGTCCTTTCCTGGATTTGAATTTCAAATCTCCCGCCGCTTCTTCGGGCAGCGGCTTCTCTCGGTCAGGGAAGGCTCTGCTATGCGCCATCCCCCAACCGAGCTAGTAGGCGCATATGATCGCACGTTTCAGGGCGCATATGGCGGCCTGCCCATTGAGGGCGCATGCCAGCCTCCTTCAGGTGCATATGACCGCCCTGTTGTGGGCGCATATGTTGGCACCCCCATTGTGGGCGTTTGCCTTCTTCCTCCAGGCGCCTTCAGCTCAGCGTATGTGGACCCCGTTGTACCAGCTGCCTCGGGTGCATGCACTGGAGGGTCCTTTGCGGGTGCATCCCTCCTGGCCGAGCCTAAGTCCGAGAGGAAACCCCCCGCGACTATTTCTAGAGATGGAGAGAGATCGGAAGGGAAAAACAAAACTCCCTAACCCTAGCTCTCCCTTCCTTCCCTACGCGTGCCCCTTTTCCCATGCGCGTGCCGCTGCGGGCCACCAACGACCAGCCAAGCCGTCGTAGAACCGTGCGCATGGCAAATAAACCGAAAAACAACAGCACAACGGTATATATGGGGCCAACTTCACATCGGGTTCCCCGCCACCCCTCTTCGCCGCTTCCCGAACCACTTGCTCTGGTAAGTAGACAACCTACCCTCTTAAAACTCCTTCAATTAGTTTCTATTCAAATGCCCTAGGTTGTCCTATAAATCAACCCAAAGTCGACCAAAATCTGTTCCAAACAGAATACAATAACAGTCCATGAACCCACATTGGGAGATCGATTCCGATCGATCCAGTAACAGTTAGGAAATTCTACCTAAACAAAGTTTTAGAACGCATATAGGACTGTGAAACCTAGTTTACAATTTCTATTTTCATCCAGTAAATAGAAAGTTAACTATTTAGAAAAATCAAGAAAAACCGCGTGAATCAGTTTTCAAAATATAGAAATTCCTTCGATACGACGTGCGTTCCGCCAATCCGAGTGACGTTGTCACGAACCAAAAGAATCAAAAGGTGCGTAGTGGCTTCATGAACGTGTAGGCTTTGACGGAATTCAAATTGGTCGCGTGTGCGTGACGAATTTGATGTGTATCCGTCAAAATTTATCGTATCGAACTCTGCGTAAATTTCTTAATTACTTTGTGCACGTTCGTCAGATCGAGACAAAACTTGCGCCAATAGAACCGTATTATTTTTTTGGTCTTGTATGCCAAGTTTGGTCCGATTCTGAGACAGTTGACCGGATCACCGTTTTGTGGGCCCCACGATCTGACTCAACGAGCGATTTTGTGCACGGCCCACCGAAATCCAAAATTTGACATACGGTTGGATTCATATCAGAAAATCAGACCTGTAGACATATATTTTGATGACTTTAGAGACCATTGACTTTGGCACACTTTTCGGTATAAAGTGGGTCCAACGACGGATACCATTTTGACCCAAAATTATTGTTTTGCTACTGTATCCAGAATTGGACTTAAGAAGAGGCAATTCTTGCTAATTTGACTATTCTGAGAACGTTGGTAATGTTTATTTCAGCATCCGAAGACTTTTGCATGTGTTGACTGTGTGGCTCACTGAGTGGTATGGTATTATTGGTTTCACCAGCTAAGGACATCAGACAAGTACACTTTCTGATTGCTTTTCGATTCATAATAGTCTATATATTTTATGTTTATACATATATCTTGCTGGTTTTTGATATGCTCATCACACGAAAATTAGTATCATGGAACTCTATTTACTATATTTCGTGATTATCAAGTTTTTGTGTTTTGTGATTGTTCGAGTCCATGAGTACTAGTCGGGAGGAAAAATATCTTAGTAGACGTGTGAACTACCCCTTACCCATCCCATGATGTCTATTTTTGAATAATAGCAGCTGCATATGACACGTACAGGGTGCCGGATTAACCCCCTAGCCGTTCACATGTTGAAACTGATATTTCAAAACATATAGATAGTGGTCTTTTATTTGTTTTCCTTGTTTTCTTCACCTCTTGCCATGATATCAGTTACTTTCTAGATTTCATCTCACATATGTTATTTTCATGTCTTGTGAATTCTATTGTGTATTCATATTACCGTCGTGTGCTTGTTCTATTCCTGACTAGAAACCAATATTTTTCAGGTTTAGCCGCGATCACTCTTATCATTGGGAAGGCATGGGTATGCTTAGGTCAACCCAGATAGTTGAATTAGTTATCTTTTTTCTATTTTGTGAGACATTGTATTTTCTAGCAAATGTGAAGTTGTGAAACCTTGCAATTTGTAAAATTGATTTAGTAATGTGAATGGACAATAAATGTATCTTTTGTGATTTTGAGCATCTTGGCCGTGACAATGTTCTACCGCCGACTCTGCGGCGTAGGCTGTCCTGGACATGTCTCGTATCCGAAAAGCGGGTACGGGTCGTGACACTCTCCCCATTGATGGCACCTTTTGTGGGCGCCCTTCTGTTTCCGCAGGCGCTAGTGGCCCAGTTCTTGCCGGCACATATGGCTCCGCCTTCGTGGGCGTATATGGCCGCTCTGCCTCCGGGGGCGCATCTGACGTCTCTCCTCCCGTCGCTCCGTCTCCAGTTGAACCTCTTCGCGTGGCCTCTGTCCAATGCGCTTCTGGTAGTCCTACCTCTCCTGTTTCATCTTCGTCTTACCAGGCCCTCCCGCCGGTCGATCCCAGCGGCAGCGCCATGCTAACAGGACCACCCTCAGCA
Source organism: Iris pallida (assembly GCA_029216955.1). NCBI lineage: Eukaryota > Viridiplantae > Streptophyta > Magnoliopsida > Asparagales > Iridaceae > Iris > Iris pallida. The sequence continues at coordinate 1,972,814 of JANAVB010020797.1, forward strand.
AAGAATTCTCCCCCCAACCCCACCCCACCCCTCTGGTTGCCCGATCCCCGCCGCCCTCGTTGACCTCTTTCCCAGCCGAAAGAGGGGCCCACTCCCGGCTATTTCCCTTTTCTCCCTGAGCAGGTACCCCCTCGCGTGGCCCAGGGACCCCCTCCTTCGGCGGACCTTCCGGGGCTTTCCTATGTCGATAATCTTCGCCGGACAAAAAGGCCAAACAGGGGCTCCTGATCCCTGATGTTCCCTTCCCCGAGGTTGAGTACTCGGTAGAATCTCTTATGCCTTCAATTCCATTCTTCGACCAGGAACTGTTCTCCCTAGCCACCTTCTTCCCCCACTCCTTCATTCTTAAATTCTCCTCAGGATGCCCCAAACTCTCTCGAGTTCAGGAGGTTATTGCCAGCTGGAGGCTCACCGTAGAATACATAGTGGCACCCCTTGATCCTAAGCATATCCCGCTCCATCTCTCCTCCGACCTTGACCACAGGACGGTGTGGTCCAAAGGCACCAGCAGGATGGACTCCCACCAGATGATGATTATCAAATGGTCAGCAAGCTTTAGCACATAGGAAGACTCAACGACGGTTGCCGCCTGGGTGACCCTTCCCAAACTCCCCTTCATTTGTTTCGTTCCAGCAGTCCTTAGGCGTATAGCCAACTCCTTCGGGACTTGTATGGCTACTGCAGCAGAAACCAACAACCTGACCAAAGCTCACTATACAAAGATTTGTGTGGAACTCGATCTCAATTCCGAGCCCTCCAGCCACATCCTCATTGAACTTGGCAACCAGTCCCACACCCAACAAATCGTCTACGATAACCATATTATCTTCTGCCCTCACTGTCATCTGCGCGGTCATCTATCGAAACATTATTATCGTCTTCATCCAGAGCTCAAGAGGAAACCTATTAGGCGAGAATCCCTCACCAACGAGGGTCAGCATCAGTCGCCTACAAGATCCTCCCTGCTTCCTCTACCGAACCGCCATACCAGATTTCACTCCAGTGAAGGCAAAACAGCCAACGCAGCCCCCTCGGACAGTGCGGTGATCCCCTACCATCCGTCGGCCCTGACCCTATCCAATCAGTTCCACGCCCTCGACGAGGAAGCGATCGAACCCTCCCTTGAGACCGCTCATCTTCGAGATTCTTCAGAGGCCCCCAATTCGTACCCAGATGTCGTCCACGACCCTAATACGGAGGCGACCGGGGAGGCCACCCCAGAACCTCGACTTCCCCCAGACTTCCCCGACGAGGTTCATCCGTACTACGAAGTCGATGTCATAGAAGCACTCGCTATACTTGGGCCAGAACAAGCTCATAGAGGCCTACAAGTTCTCGCTACAGGATTCTTCCTCCACGCGGAAGGAGACCAGATCGATAACTCGGATAAAACCATTCTTTTATCCTCCGAAGAACCAGAGACGAACTCGGCAGAAGAATTGCTCGAGCCCCCCGAAGACATTCGCACTAACCCACCCGAGGATTCCATTGAATGACTGGGATACATTCGCTCTATTCTTTGTTTTGTAGTAGTTGCCCCAATGAGAGACTTTTTGTGGACCTATTATCCTTGGCGTATCCCGATTCTGGATACGGATAATAAGTTAGGAGAGAACCAGCATACTTACTCAGAGGTAATAAGGACATGGCAAGTATGGGAGTTTCTTCGATGGAGCCTTTCCCACTCAGAGGTAATGAGGACATGGCAGGAGTGGGCTCCATGAAGGGGGTACATAGGACAACTCTGAGGTAATGAGGACATGGAAGTTCTATGTAGAGGAGTGATTTATTTTTGGCGGAAGTGAAACGACTCAGAGGTAACATCGACGTGGTCGTTTTGGAAATTTTGTGGATCTGTTACCCTTTTTGTGCACTGAGAGTGCAGGTAGTGGATCATAATGGAGGAGCTCTTTTAGAGAAATAAGTTCAGAGGTATGGTCATACATGACTTACTACCTGAAAGAGTGACTGGAATGTAAGTTCAGAGGCACCTGCGGGTACATAACTCGATGATTTAGGAGTTTTGGAGTCGGCATGTGAGTTCAGTGGTACGAAAGAGTACATGACTCGGCGATATTGAATTTGGAGAATGTGAGTTCAGCGGTACCGGAGGGTACATAACTCAGCAATCTGAGATTTTGTGAATGTGAGTTCAGCGGTACCGGCGGGTACATAACTCAATAATCTGGGATATTTGGAAGAAGAATGTGAATGCGAGTTCAGAGGTACCGGTGGGTACATAACTCAATAATCTGGGATTTGGAGACTGTGAGTTCAGCGGTATACTGGCGGGTACATAACTCAATAATCTGGAATTTGGAGAATGTCGTTTAGACATAATATTCCTTCAGGAACTTGCCGTTGACGGGCAACATGAGCAAGTCTCCGTTTTGTTTTGCGAGGCTGTAAGCACCGTTGGAGAATACGGCCTCAATGACAATTGGACCGACCCATTTTGGCTGGAATTTGTCTACGGTTTTGTGAGTCATGACCATCGGCCTCCGAACTGCCAGAACGAGATCGCCCACTTGGAACGTTCTGATTTTAACCTTTTTGTTGAAGGCTCCGGAGATGCGTGCTTGGTATAGCTCGATTCGTTGCTGAGCCAAAAGGTGCTTTTCATCTAAGGCCTCCAACTCTTATAGCCGGCGATGGTAGTTATCGTCCGTCGTCAATTGGTAAGTGAGAGCGATACGGAGTGAGGGTATTTGAATCTCCAATGGGAGAGCTGCCTCACTCCCAATGGTGTGTTCCCTGTGGCTGTTCGAGCTATGGTATGGTACGTCCATAAGCATTCAACAAGCTTCTCGTTTCAGTCACGTTTGTGGGACGACACAAACTTCTTGAGCAACTTGATGATGGTTTTATTGAATGCTTCTGCCAACCCATTCGCTGCCGAATTGTGTGGTGTTGAAGCAATATTCTAGATGCGGTGCTTGTCGCAGAACCGATAGAAGGCATGGCTTACGAACTGCGGACCATTATCATGGATGATCCTTCGGGGCAGTCTAAAGTGATAAATGACGTGATGCTTGAGGAAGCTGATCACGTTTGAAGTCTTCACTTCTGCCAGCGGAACAGCTTCCGTCCATTTGGAGAAGTAATCTGTGATGGCGAGTATGAAGCGATATCTTCGGAAAGAGGGTGGAGTGATTGGACCGATGATATCCATTCCCCATGCTTCGAATGGCCAGGATGCCACTGTCGGATGTAGAAATTTGGATGGCTGGTAGATGAAGTCCGCGTGGACTTGGCAGGTTTTGCACTTTCTTGCATAGTCTATCGTATCTGCTACCATCGTAGGCCAGTAGTAGCCCATTCGGTGAAGACGATCTTACAATTTTGGGCCAGGCTGATGGGCCCCGCAGACACCGTCATGAGCTTCGCGTACGGCTTCCTTGGCTTCTACATTTGACAGACATTGAAGCAATAATCTATCGTAGGATCGACGATACAGCATTTTCGTCTCTATATCGTAGAAGAATCTTAGAGAACGCCTTCTGATAGAGGTGGCTTCCTTTGGGTCCTCCGGCAGAATATCGTAGACTACGAAGTCAATGAATGGTTGTCTCCAGTCTTGTGCTTCGTCGATCGTCTGAGCGGAATAACTCGCCACGAACTGAACGTTGTTCTTGGGGCAGACTAGTTCATGGCCTATCACTTCCACCGATTGATGAGTATAGTTCGGAACCGCTAGGGAAGCGGCAAGGCCTGCTAAGGCATCGGCTTCGATATTTTAGAGTCTGGGAACATGTTCGATGAAGAACCCCTCGAACGATGAGATGATGTTGATCGCTATTTGGTGATAGGGGATCATATCTTCATGGCGGACCTCGTATGAACCCCGGATCTGATTGACGATTAACTATGAATCGCCGTATGCTTCAAGATATTCTACACCCAGCTATCTTGTAAGTTGGAGGCCAATGACTAAAGCATTGTACTCGGCCACATTGTTAGAGCACGATTCCGTAAAGGAGTAGGTGCGATTGATCACCAGTCTGGAAGGAGAAATTAGCACCACTCCGACTCCGACGACGATGTTGTCCTTAGGTCCGGTCCTTGAGGCGCCGTCGAAGAACATTCGCCATATATCATCGTACGAAGTTGCATGCGAGTCCGCGACCTCATCTGGGATGTCTTCGTATATTCTGGCCGACTCTGGGCCTGGGTGGGCTGCTAAAAAGTCTGCCAGAGCTTGACCTTTAACAGCCTTTTGCGGGACAAAGATCATATGGTAGGGGGACAGTAATATTGCTCATGTAGCGAGGCGAGAGCTGAGTGCCCCTGGTTTCGTCATGAGGACCCTGAGGGGGTTGACTCGTGATATCACATGTATGGTTTGTCCCGTGACATAGTGTCGCATCTTTTGAATGGCCAACACCAGAGCGAGGCATTCCTTTTCCACAGCGGTATATCGGTACTCTGGCCCAATCATCATACGGCTGAGGTAATATATAGCTTGCTCATGGCCTGCATTATTGTTTTGTGCTAGCAGAGCGCCGAGGGAATGTTCCATTGCTCGTACATAGAGCATGAATGGTTTTCCAGCAACCGGGGCCACCAAGACTGGAGGGTTCGACAAATATTCTTTGATGCTGTCGAAGGCACGCTGTCTTTTTTCATCCCATACGAATGAGATGCCCTTCTTCATGAGATGGGTGAATGGCTGACATCGCCTGGAGAGGTTGAAAATGAACCTCCTGATGTAAGCTAACCTTCCTTGGAGGCCTCAGAGTTCTCGAATATTTCTCGGGGGACCCATCTCCATGATTGCCTTTATCTTCTCAGGGTCTACGTGGATACCCTGGGAGGTGATGATAAAATCCAAGAACTTTCCGCTGGACACGTCCAAGAAGGATTTCATAGGGTTTATTTTCAAATTGTGCGCTCGTATTAGGTCGAACACTGTCCTTAGATCATGCAGATGATCTTCCTTAGAGCAGCTTTTGACGGCGATGTCGTCAACATAGCATTCCACTGTTCTGCGTAAGTGGTTTCTAAAGATGATGCTCATAGCTCTCGGATAGGTAGCGCCAGCGTTCTTTAAACCGAAAGGCATGACTGTGTAGCAGAACGTGCCTATTGGTGTTCGGAACGATGTATGCTTTTCGTCGTCGGGAGACATCTTAATTTGGATACCCCGAGAAGCCATCCATGAACGACATACGTTCGAAGCCACAGGTGTTGTCAATCATGATGTCTGTGATAGGGAGGGGAACTCATCTTTGGGCCACGCCTCGTTCAGATTGCGGAAGTCGATACAGATTCGAATCTTCCCATTCTTCTTGAGGACCAGTACAATGTTGGCGAACCCAGTCCGGATGTTGCTTCTTACGAATGAAGCCACTGGCTATTAGTGTGTTGACTTCGGCTTCGATTGCATCCATGATGCCTGGACGGAAGCGTCGTTGTTGTTGTTTGACTGGCTTTGCAACTGGCCGAATGTTGAGTTTATGAAGAACAATATCGGGATTTAACCCTGGCATGTCTTCATAGTTCCAAGCGAACACATTAATATATTCTTTGACGAGTTCCAGTAGTGATTCTCGCTCTTCGTCTGTCAGGCTTTTACTAACGAAGATTGGTTTTGGAGAAGAGTCGCTGCCTAGATCCACTTGTATGACCTCATCTTCAGTAGGAGACTCTCTTTGTTCAAACCGCTTCTCCCATTGCGCATCCAGATGTTGGGCCCACGGCTCTAATTCGAGGAGTTCAGGAAAGTCTTCACCTTCTTCATAAGCATCAGCGAACGCCATATTGACAGACAAGACCTGCCTGAATATATCCTCGATGTTGATATCCGAATCAGAAGTTGGTGATCCGGTTGAGTGTGGCTGCCAGTCGCATTCCTCATCTGAACTTTCAGGGGTCGTTGTAGGCGTAACATACCCCAGTCCGCATCGGGTCTTATTGTAGTAGTCCTGTGGTTTGCCAGCCGAGATCGACGACTTTAAAGGTAATCGTCGACTAGTGCCGTACTTCAAACCTGGCATAGTCTCCAAATTATATCCCTGTTTTCGCATGAGATATTTGGATTGGGGGCTATATAGATAGAGAGGCAGTCTCCCGGCGTCCGATTCAAGATTGAATTCTTCTATGGTGAAGGGCTGTGGATCATTCTTCCGACCGAAGATGATTGGATGATCCCCTCCTTCGATTATGCAGTATACGTCTTCCGCGGGAGTGAGCCGGTTTGTGGTGTAAACATTTGTCACCTGTGTGTGTAGGTGAGCGCCTATAACGTGTTCCATAGCATACATTGTACAAAGCTTATTAAGCTCGATGTAGTTCAAAGATAGCCCTTTATTGATGAAGTAAGGTATCTTTTCTAGCGGGATTACATCATCTGCGAATGGAACATCAGTATGAGCGGCCACATACTTGGCCAGTTCTGGTTCTTCTTCGGCCACCCCCTGTATAAATGAAGACTGAGAGGATGACTTAGGCAACTTGATCATCAGGGGTTCTGCTGGTGGAGCAGAATGTAGAGTTGTTGGCAGACTAGCGACCCTCAGTTTGGTATTCAATGCTGGGCGGGGAGTGGTTGGCTCGTTGGAAGCCCCCGACTTTGCATCGGGGTGACGATTCTTCTTGGGAAGACGTATCATCATTGGCTTGTCGGAGGGATTGAGATTCTCCGTTTGTGGTTGGCCGACTCTAGGTAGTCTGATTATCAGTGGCTCCGTTGTGGGTCTTGGCGCTCGACCGGACCTTGGCAGCCGGATTATCATTTGCCCTTCTTGTGCCGAGAGGCTGATTGCGTCCTTACACAGAGCGGCTGTAAGGGGTGCGGACTTGTCAGGTTTGCGAGCTTGGAGGTGGATCATCATAGGTTCTTCTGATCCTGTGGCTGTCTCAGCACGAGCTTGTACATCTCCTTCACCAAGATGCCTCTTCGACTTTTCGTATAAGCAGGAGTCTGAGTAGTGGGATTCGACCCCTTTGAAGGGATCAATGTCGGTAAATTCTGTCCTCACGAAGCCGTATTTGTCGACATACTTGAAGCACTGATGCAGCGTGGAAGGCACGATCATGTAATCGTGTATCCAGGGACGCCCTAAGAGAATATTGTAGGAAGTGTCCGCGTCTATGATGTAACAGGTTACTTCTGACTGAAGATCGCCGATTTGGCACTTCAGGCGAATCTTTCCAATCGGGTAGCTCCTGCCCGAATTGAAACCGCTGATGACGGTGCTTGTTGGTGTCAGACGATGCATAGGAATACGGAGATGATGTAACAGACCCTTCGGGATGATGCTTATAGAAGAACCAGGATCAACGTGCATCCGGTCCACCTTTACGTTGCCGATGTATCCAGTGTAATATAGCGGTCGATCGTATAGGTTAGTTTTGATGAGCATGTCCTGTGGAGTGAAGACAATATTGGAAATCGCTCCTGTGCAAGCGCTGTCTTGGAGATCTGCAGGCAGGCTCTTTTCCGTGAGGTTGACCTGAGCTAGGTATGCGTCGGCGTTCTGGAGTGCATCGCTCAAAGCCGTACGAACATCCTTGGAGAGTCTCAGGAGCTCGTATAATGATAATTTGGCCGGTGTGTTGGCCAATTGCGCCAAGATGTCAAAGTTGTAGGGCCTTTCCAGTCCATGAGGTGCCTATTTTCGGAGGGATTTGTCAAAGCGAGTCTCCTTCGGCCTAGGCTTGTCGGTCGTCGGAGGTTGGGAAGGTCCCAGAGTGTCAGCAGTGGTCGGCTGATGCTCTTCAGTCGAGTTATCTAGCGTAGGTTGGGATTGAGCACCAGACCGAATTACGATAGCTGTGGCTTCTTCGACATCTGTCGAGATTGTACGACAGGATCTGACCTTTCCACCCTTCTTTCCGCTAGTGGGGAGTGGTGCGGACTGAGTTACCTCTGGTACCAAGTCTGGATGGTCCCACATGACTTCCCCTCGTGACGTGGTAAGGGGTACTAGACCAGTAGCCTGATCTCAAAAAGGTGGAAGATTAGCAATCTCCATTGTCGCCCGAGGGATGGGTATCACGCCGTCTTGAGTCTCCGTCGGAGGAAAGCTACCAAACTGTACGGATACCATATTGGCCGCCACGGTTACCTCCTCAAAATCAATGGCCAGAGCCTTCGAATCGATGAGATGTTGGATGTATGGCTTTAGTTGGTAGCAGTCGTGTGTAGCATGATGGACGTAGCGGTGGTAATGGCAGTACTTTAGGTTCTCCATTTCTGCCGGCCGAGGTTCCCGTCTTGGTGGAGGGAGCTGAATTCTATCTCCTTGTATGAGCATGTCCAAGATGGACTTGACATGGCCGTCTTCGAAGGAGTAGGTCATTTGTGGCCATTGCTTGTCTGCCGATTTTGACTCAGGTTTCTGGACTATGTCGGCCACCATAGCCTGCTTGCCCTTGTTGTTCCGATTGTTGGAGGAGTTACCACCATTATTGTTGTTGGTATTAGGGCACTTGCCCTTATCCTCTCCCTCCGAGATGTGCAATCCCAGTTGGCGAGCCTTCTTCAACCTGTCCTCGGCACTAGTGGCACTGATGAAAAACGTCTTCCAGTCCTTAAATTGACTTTCACCCATCCAGAGGCTGATTGTTGGAAGCAGTCTCTTTTGGCAAATTCTAATTAAGGAGGAATCCGGATTACCGGACGGTAACTTCATGGCGGTTTGGCGGAACCGCTCAATATAATTCCTTATCAGCTCTTTCTTCCCTTGAACGACGTCCATGAGGGTGGACATTGTGATGTCCTATCCTACTTCGTAGAATCCCTCCAAGAACATGTGCTTGAAGCTGGCAAAGGAGTGGATGCAGTTGTCTGGCAGGTTACAGTACCAGTCGAAGGCGACCCCTTCTAATGCCCCGATGAATAATCGTGTAAGGATGGCATCGTCATGGGGTAGAAGGTCGGTGGTGACCTCGAAGTATGTGATGTACCAACTTGCGGAGGTCTTCCCATCATACGGATTGATGTGGAATGGTTTATACTTTGGTGGAAAGGAAACATCTCTCCAGGCAGCGGGATACGGTTGTCGTATCCTGAGGTCTTGGCAGTTTTCTCGGGCGTGGAACATGGCTCGGAGCTCCTGGACCTCTTTTATTGCCTCTCTGGCTTCGTCTGCAGCGGTAATAGCCGACATTTCAAGAGGATTATAGCCCGAGTTTGGAGCTGCTGAGTTCGAGTCTGCATTGACCGCGGGACCCAAGTTTATTTGGCCAGGCGTCCCTTCTCATAGAGTAGGGAGGGCTGCTCTGATTTCATCCACGGATTTGACCAAAGTGCGCAGTATGGCCTCCAGAGTGTCGATGCGTTGGCGATCACTGGACCATCTTGTTCGTCGTTTGTCATGAATGCCGTCCTCACATGAATAGAAGTGGAAGAGACGGTGGATGATGTGCCCTCCGAATCATATTCCTATACCGAGAAGTTATCGGGGTATGTGGGGATGTTTTCTCTGGTTCGGACTCAGAAGGAACAGTACCCCCAGCTTTCGAGTTTGCCTCGTCTTGGGAATTATGGATGTCCTCGGGGACGTCGGGATCTGCTACATCTAATAGAAGAGTTGTTTCCCCCGGCTCGTCTCCTTGGAACATTGGATTGTCGTAAATGTTCGGAAGAGTGCTACCCCCAGTTCCGGCAACCCCCAGTGATGTGGATGATGAATTTCCCCTGTAGCAGATTTTGTCTTTGAACGGGTGCCTTAGAAAACTCCGGTGGTGGGCAATCGTTTAGATGACAGTCTCTTAGTCACAGTGGTTGAAATCTTCGGGCTGGAAACATTTATCTTCTTTCCTCTCCCATCGGCGGGGATTTTCTGAGCAGAGTTGCAGGAGACGACGGGAAGTGCCTCATCCTCTGAACATGATTGTTGCAGTCTTTGGAAGATGGACTGCCGGTCTTCTCGTACAGTTGCGTTATTGCAACAGCAGTTGACGATGACTTGGGTGCAGTGACGTCCGTGGGAGGACTCTTTGTACCCCAAGAACCCCTCTCTTTCCTTGCGCTTGTGGAGGATAGACTCACGCAAGTCAGATGGGTCCGGAACGACCATGTTTGCTCCCTGGATTTTGGGAGGCTTTTGGGAACCACTCTGTCCATTTGTCGTCGGGGGCTGGACTCGAGTGGTTCTGTACAACTTTCCATCAAAGGACCGCATAACAGTATGACGCTCGGATGGTCAGAGGTCGGGACAGCGGACTGAGCTCGCCAAGCTTGCGCTGCCCTAGACTTTTTTACTCTAGTGCGTGAGGGCACATAATAGGAAGATTCTAAGTGGTGCTGGAGAGAGTCAGACATGTTTTTTTGGGAGCATGAGAGATCAGGACCATAGGAGAGGCGATCGAAGACTGAGCCGCGTGGAGCAGGCGGCATACGGCTGGAATCAACAGTCTTCATGCGGCTGGCAGTCGTAGCCGCATGGGCTTTCTTTATGCGGCTGGAAGTCTCAGCCGTATAAGTCTTCTCCATGCGGCTGGAAATCCTAGCCGCATGAGTGTTATGCATTGGGCTGGCAATTTCGGCCGTATGGACATCATGCATACGGCTGGCAATCTCGGCCGCATGAGTCTTCAGCCTGCGGCTAGTGCCTTTGTTCGGCTTCTTCCTGGAGCACATAGAATCACTCTTTGCCTCTGTAAGTCCAGCATCGTAGTGCTTTCCTCTGCCGGACTTGGGGACAGCAGAGTCTTCTATGGCTTGAAGTGGGGCCGCATGAGAGTTGCCTTCACCGTCTTTGGCAGCAGAAAGTACTCCGTCCAGAGCTTAGGGAGGAGCAAATGATTTTGGCCTCTACTCCCTGCGAGCCTTCTTTGTACGGATTCACTTTTGGATCGGGCCAACGCTTCCGTCGGAGAGCATTTCTTCAAACGCCTATTGGTCGAAGCGGACGACCATCTTCTGTTGTGTGGAGCCAAGTTTGGCTACATCCGATTGCGTCACCAACTTCTCAGTCATGGAGAAGTTTATCCCCAGCAGAGTCGCCATCGTGTTTGCCATGAATTATAAAAGAACAGAACAACTATATCGGAGGACTGACTTTTACTTCACAATATAAACTCACTTGTACAAAGAAAACCTAGGGACAAAAATCTAGGTACAACAATCTAAGTACAATTGTTTATTTTAGATTCTGGGGGGTGACGGTAGAGGCTCGGAAAAGCGACGACAGCTCTTAATTACTTCTTGGACGATCGGATGCAGCCTTGGCTCCTGGGAAGAAATTCTCTCAGGATGCCCTCTGTGTTTGCCTTTGTCTCTCAGCGCTCTCTTTTCAGGTCTCTCCAGGTGCTCTAGAAAATCCTCTCTTTTGCAAGGAAATAGCACCTTGTTATTTATAGGAGTGGGATGCGATCATTAGGGTTTGCAATGATTGCCTCCTTGAGAAGTCGGCAGTTAAAGATCAATTAATCTGGGCCATTAATTCTGATTGTAGCAAATCTAGGCAATTAATATGGATTGCATTAAATCTCTGTGGGCAATTAATGATGATTGCCATAAATCCTCATGATTTGTTATGCCAAGCTCGGATCTCCCGCCACGTGTTAATTTTGCTTGATTGCAGATGATCTGATTTGATCCCAGTAATTATGAGGATGGCACTAAACCTGGTTGTTAGGATTTGTTGATAAATCTTGATCGATTTGATGCCACATGTCCCACTATTATTATACTGCTAGCTGTAAGGACGCGGGAAAAACTAATCTTCTGCCACATGTCTTAACCGCGAGCCACTTAGAAAATCTGAACCGCATGAGGATTGTTTCCTACTGAGCCGCATAAGATTGGCCACGTGTCAAGGCTGCTTGGGCGTGGCCTCTGAACATTTGAACCGTATGGAGATGATCTGAGCCGCATGAGCGTAGGCGACCGCATGATGGGTGGCTTTTCAGTGAGCCGCATGAAGATAGTCCTCGTGAGCCACATAGGGTAGACTCTGCCTGAGCCGCATGAGGTGGCCTCTACCTGAGCCGTATGGGGTGGCCTCTGCCTGAGCCGTATGCGACTGTCCACGTGTCAAGGCTGCATGAAGGATTTTGGGGTTTGATGGATTGTGTCAGAGATTTTCTTCGTTTTCCTAGGAGTCTACCATTATGACAGAGTCATTATTGTAGCTTTATGTCAGATCCGTCAGTTCTCCTTTATGTCAGAGCATTAAATAGGGCCTTTGCTTAATGGCCAATTGTAGAAGCAAACCGCAGAAGGCCACGTGGTGTTGCTTGAGCCGCATGTCCAAGTTGGTGACTTTTGAACCGCATGATGCTCTTGAGCCGCATGAAGCTCGTCTGTTTTTGAACCGCATGGGTTTTCCTGTTCTGAGCCGCATGGGCAATCATGTTCTTTTCCATGCTTCTACAATATTCATCACAGCTACACAACGGACACAAGCGTCGATGCTAAAGACTAGAGATTTCCTTTCATAGACTACGCCATCTATGGAATCCTCCCCGAGGACACGAAGGAAGCAGTATCTATCCAAAAGCGATCCCTCAGATTTTACTACGACACAGCTACCAAGATGCTGTGTCGATGCTCTTACGACGGGCTACTGTTACGATGCTTATCAGACACAGAAGCCAAACATGCACTCCGGGAGGCTCACAACGGAGTTTGTGGTGCACATCAACCAGGCCCCAAATTACAAGATCGCCTTAAATGTATGGGTTATTACTGGCCCACAATGATAGCAGATATTGTTGAATATGCAAAGAAGTGTAGAGCTTGTCAGTTCTATGCCGATTTCATTCATCAACCTTCAGAGTTTCTACATCCGACGGCAGCATCTTGGCCGTTTGAAGCCTGTGGCATGGACGTCATAGGACCAATCTGTAGAAACGAAATCGTAAAGCACAATACTCTAGAGGGGGGGTGAATAGAGTAGGCAGCGGAATATTGCTAATTAAAAAATGTTAGCAGCAAGATCACAGAATAATAATCACAACTAAGTAAAGTAAAGGCAGAGATAAGAAAGCAAACGCAAAGACAGTGATGTATACTGGTTTTTCTCTGTTGAGGACTAATCCAGTCGGTAGAACTCTTGCTACCAGTTGAATCCACTATTGGAAAAATCGCAAGTTTTCTTACGAAGTCCTTGCAACTTCTACAACGCGAGCTTTGATACGAAGAACTCGTCCAATTTCAAATGTGAAGAGGTATTCTTCAATCAAGCCTTCTGATTACAATCTCTCAGAAACTTCTAGACCGCACCGCACTGACAAATCGACTAGAAGATTGTAATTGGCTTGGGATCTAAAATTTAAAGCTCAAGAAAACTCTTTGGAAGACTGAAAGCTTTAGATAGAGAGAAGATTGAAAGTGAATGAGTGAGTTGAAATGATCGAAATCCTTCTCTATTTATAGGAATTCCAAAGACAGAATTCTGGCAGAATTCGGGCAGAACTCGATGAAAAAATCTTGGTCAAATCCGCAACTGCAGGAGGACCAAGTTCCAGAGAATTCAAAAATCAAACGGTCAAATCCTCACTTGGGTTGGTTGTCTTCTTTCTCTTAAAGGGGTTGAATCCCTCAGGTGCCATTTGTGCAAATAGAAGTAAATATGCACTAATTGAAAAGTGGAGAAAGATGGAGTTATACCTTCCGAAATCAAAGTATGTCGAAGAGAACGACAAACTCCGCACGAATCCAAAGTTTGGATTGATTTCACCACTTGGATTAGAAAATAGGGGGTGGTGAAGAACTAGGGTTCGGGGCTCCTTCGCGGCTGCTGTTGCTGGTTATGATATAGTTTAGAAGCAATGAGGAAGAAAGGCTCTCGGGTTCTGGTATATATAACCTGACACCCTCAACCGAACTCGGGCCTAATTCGGTCCGAAGTCTGGCCGAATTCGCCTGGGTTTGGTTTGAAATACTTTCTTTTTCATTGGCTCATTTCAAATATTTAATTCAAACATTAGTAATTTCAACCTTCAATTAACATAATTAATATTATTTTATAGATTAAATATCATTACATAGCGACTGTTTCAGATTAGCTGTAGGAGTACTGTCCCAGCTGGCGGAGGTTCATCGGGGAACTCTTAAGTACCGCTTCGCTTCAACCGTAGTTGTGGTGACAGACAGACTCTTTATTGGCTTGTCTCTAACACAGTTTTTGCATATTGAAATAAAATCATAAAATAAAATCAATTAATATTATTGACGTCCAAAATTCCTAATTCTTGACGTAAATAATTGAAACGATCTTCTGCTAGAGGTTTTGTGAAAATGTCAGCTAATTGATTCTCAGTATCTATGTATACAAGGTCAATATCTCCATTTTGATGATGATCTCTAAGAAAATGATGTCTAATCTCTATATGTTTAGTACGAGAATGACATACAAGATTCTTAGTCAAATTAATAGTGCTTGTGTTATCACAGAAAATGGGAATATGTGTATAAAATAAATCATAGTCTTCCAAGGTTTGTTTCATCCACAAAATCTGAGCACAACAACGTCCTGCGGCGATATACTCAGCCTCTGTTGTTGATAGGGCTACAAAATTTTGCTTTTTACTAAACCATGAGACTAAAGCTTTGCCTAAGAAATGACATGTGCCACTGGTACTTTTTTTTATCAACTTTACATCTAGCAAAATCTGCATCCGAATAACCAGTAAGGTCAAAGGTTAGTTTTGGGATACCACAAGCCAACAGAAGAAGTGCCCTTAAGGTATCGAAAGATACGCTTAACTGCGCACAGATGTGATTCCTTTAGATTAGCTTGAAAACGTGCACACAGGCAAACACTAAACATAATATCTGGACGACTAGCAGTTAAATAAAGTAAACTACCGATCATACCTCGATACTTACGTGTGTCGACCGACTTGCCTTGTTCATCAATATCAAGCTTTGTTGAAGTTGCCATCGGAGTGCCAATAGGTTTGACATTGTCCAGATCGAACTTCTTTAGCAAATCTTTTGTGTATTTGGCTTGATTTATGAACGTCCCATTGTCAGTTTGTTTGATTTGTAGTCCGAGAAAGAATTTTAGCTCTCCCATTATGCTCATCTCAAACTCATTCTGCATACACTTAGATAATTCTTGACACAGAGATTCATCAGTAGATCCAAATATGATATCATCTACATAGACTTGTATTAAAAGAAGCTTACCATTAAAGGACTTAATAAAAAGAGTAGTGTCAACCTTGCCTTTTGAAAAACCGTTGTCAAGTAGAAAAGAGCTTAGATGATCATATCAAGCACGAGGGACTTGTTTCAAACCGTATAAAGCTTTCTTCAACTTGAAAACATGATCAGGATTTTTAAAATCTATGAAACCTGGAGGTTGTGCTACAAAAACTTTTTTTTATAAAACTATTTAAAAATGCACTCTTGACATCCATTTGAAATAGTTTGAAATTATAAAAACATGCAAATGCACATAACATGCGAATGGATTCTAATCTCGCAACTGGGGCATAAGTCTCATCGTAGTCGATACCTTCTTCTTGATTGTATCCTTGAGCTACGAGTCGAGCCTTATTACGAGTCACTAAACCATTCTCATTCAGTTTATTTCAGAATACCCAACGGGTGCCAATGATCGGACGATCAATAGGCTTGGGAACAAGTTCCCAAATTTGATTCCGTTTAAATTGGTTTAATTCCTCTTGCATAGCATCTATCCAAAAACTATCACTACATGCTTCATCAATAGTTTTGGGTTCTAGCTATGAAATAAATGCAACACTAGAAACAATATCTCTACTGGATGTACGAGTACTTATACCTTTGGTAATGTCACCAATTACCAAATCCTTTGGATGATCAGCTGTAAATTTTAATCTTTTCGGCAGACTCTGAAGGTAGCTGGTTCCTGGATCTTCTCTAGGAGGATCAGCTAGTACCGAGCTTGGTTGGGAATCAGCTGTTGTTGAGCTTGGTACAGTTAGGTCTTCATCATTGTCATCGATAGTCATTTGATTCAGTTCATCAAAAGTGACGTTGATTGACTCTTCGATGATCATGGTTCGTTTGTTGAAGACTCTGTATCCTTTGCTCTTGGCCGCATAACCTAAAAATATACCTTCATCGGCCTTTTCGTCAAACTTTTCCAAATTGTCTTTTGTATTAAGAATAAAACATTTACAACCAAATATTCTAAAATATGAAACATATAGAATTCTATCAAACCATAACTCAAGTGGAGTCTTCTTCGATTTGGGTCGAATTAGAACTCTATTGAGAACAAAGCAAGTTGTATTGACAGCTTCAGCCCAGAAATATTTGGGTAGACTAAACTGATTTAACATTACTCTGGCCATTTCGGATAAAGTTCTGTTCTTACGTTCCACAACTCCATTTTGTTGTGGAGTCCTAGGGCAGGAGAACTCGTGTACAAAACCGTGTGTCACAAAATTGCTCAAACTCTGCATTCTCGAATTCGCCACCATGATCGCTTCTTATACGAGTGATCATGTAACCTTTTTTATTCTGAACTTTCTTGCAAAAGGTGACAATTTCGAATAATGCATCATTCTTGCGTGTCAAGAAGTATACCCACGTGTATCTAGAGAAATCATCTACAATTACGAAAGCATAAATCTTACCTCCGAGGCTAGCAACTCTGCTAGGACCAAATAAGTCCATATGAAGCAATTGTAGAGGTCTAGTAGTACATACTGCGTTTACTGACTTGAATGTAGATCTGGTAGCTTTGTTCTTTTCACATTGGCTGCATACCGAATCCTTCTTGAATGTAATGTCCGGTAAACTGCGTACTAGCTTCTTTATGGATAATCTTGATATTGTGTCCATATTTGCGTGACCGAGTCTCATATGCCACAGATGACTCTCATCGCTTTTAGCCATTAAGCATCTACCTGAAATGTTAGTTTCTTCCAACAAATAGAAAACATATATGTTGTCTTCCCTGATACCTTCAAAGATAGTATTACCAGTTGAGCTATCAACTATAATACATTTGCCTTTGCCAAACCAGACAGACATCCTTAATCACAGGATAGAGAGACTTACCAACATCATCGATACCAATAATATACCCTTTCAAGTTATTACTGAAGGAAACATAGCCTTCCTTCTTTTTCTTCGACAGTGTTGCAAATAGTGTAGCGTCACCGGTCATATGCCGTAAGCAACCGCTATCGAGGATCCATTTGCTTCTAGCATGTGAAAGGTGTTCCACCTATAAAACAGTTTGCAGATGAAACTTTTGGTACCCATTTCTTGTAGGGTCCTGAAATGTTAGCCTTTGGTATCCAAGCATAAATATTTAAATCAACAAGCTTTCTGATTCTACATGCAGATAAAATATGACCAATGAGGCCACAATAATGACATTTTGCATGTCGAGTGTTGAAAGCTGAGTGGTGTGCATGGTTGGTAGGTTTAGGTTTTCTAGTATAGAAGAAAGCATACCTATAATCCTGTTTGGGCTTAACCTTTTGGGGTAAAGGTTTGATAGGGTTAGGTCTGACAGTGTTTGGCTTGGGAATGTTCCGATTTTTCGGTAAGTGACACGTGTTAGGATAGGAAGCAGTAGGCTCAGGCTGTTTTCCTAACCTAATTTCCAATCTTTTGGAAGTGTCATACAACTTAGTATAATCAGAAGTGAGTGTTTCCATTCTGATTTCTGTACTTTGAAGACTTTTCTTCTCTTTAGAAAGTTCTTCCTTGAGTTGGTCAATAACTTTGTCTTTCTCTTCAGATGACTTGGTAGTCTCGTGTAATAAGAGCTTTATTGAAGAAAGCTCACCAGACTCACTAACATTATTTCTAACCTCAGCTAGTAGGTCGGTAAGTCTACCTATTTCACCTTTGTTCTCTTTGAGTACCTTTTTAGAGGTCTGATACTTGCTACGCAGTTTCCTGTAATCAGTCATCAGTTCACTGAAGGCATCTCCTAATTGCTCAAAGGTGAAGTCATCATAAGTATCAACTACAGGTTCAGTAGGTACCTGATCGGATGCCATAAAGCATACGTTTGCAGCGTCTTGTGATTGTTCGTCTTCTGAGTCGCTGGCTTCACTTTCATGCCATATGCTGGTATTGGCATATCTCCTAGATGTTGATCTCTTCAAGTTCCCCTTTTCATACTTGTTGCTCTTCTTGCTTGATGATGAGTTTGTAGGACAATCCTTCTTCATGTGTCCCTTCTTCTAGCAGCCGTAGCAGACAGCATCATCTTGATACCAGTTGTTGCTGCTGTTATTTTTTTTGGCTCTCTTCTCATATCTCATGAATCTTTTGAATTTCTTTGCTAGGAGTGCTTGATCTTCAGCATCAGATTCACTACTGTCTGAGTCACCTTCAGCAGCTTTTCTGTGCTGAACCTTGAAAGCGATCGTCTTCTCCTTTGGTGCAGGCTCTTCAAAATCTTGTAGCTCAAGTGCATGAGTGAGTAGCTTACCCATGAGTACTTCGAGGGGCATAGTTGTGAGGTCGTTCCCTTCAATGATTGCAGTAGCCTTTGGAATCCAGTTCTTGGTAAGTGCTCGCAGGAGTTTGCGAATCTTTTCATGGTTACTGTACTCTTGCCTAGGGAGGACAAAGGATTTACAATATCCAAGAATCTTTTGAACATTTGAGTAACTGTTTCGTTGGGCTTCATCTTGAACACCTCATACTCTTGAGTAAGTCTGCTAACTTTAGATTCTTTGACTTGAGTCGTGCCTTCATGTGTGACTTCAAGTAGCTTCCACACTTCATTAGCCGTTGTGCAGATAGACACCCTGTTAAATTCAGTTCTGTCTAAAGCACAAAATAGAGCATTAATAGCACGTGCGTCAAGACTGGCCTTTTTTTTCCTCCTCTGTATATCTGCTATGAAGTTTTTTAACTAAAACTCCATCAACATTTATACGAGGTGGCTTTTGATAGCCATCAATAACGATAGACCATAAATCAAAGTCAAGAGATTTTAAACAGAAACTCATCCGTGTTTTCTAATAGGTATAGTTCGTACCATCAAACAGTGGAGGTCTGTTTGTGGCCTGGCCTTCACTTGTGAATTTTACAGTTGCCATGTGTTGTGCTGTGATCTATATAACAATTAATTAAAATGAATAAATAATAATTGCACTGTTACCTTTGCTTTACCTGTAACACCCGCTCTGATAACAATTGTAGGAACGAAATCGTAAAGCACAATACTCTAGAGGGGGGGGGGGGGGTGAATAGAGTAGGCAGCGAAATATTGCTAATTAAAAAATGTTAGCAGCAAGATCACAGAATAATAATCACAACTAAGTAAAGTAAAGGCAGAGATAAGAAAGCAAACGCAAAGACAACGATGTATACTGGTTTCCCTCTGTTGAGGACTAATCCAGTTGGTAGAACTCTTGCTACCGGTTGAATCCACAATTGGAAAAACTGCAAGTTTTCTAACGAAGTCCTTGCAACTTCTACAACGCGAGCTTTGATACGAAGAACTCGTCCAACTTCAAATGTGAAGAGGTATTCTTCAATCAAGCCTTCTGATTACAATCTCTCAGAAACTTCTAGACTGCACCGCACTGGCAAATCGACTAGAGGATTGTAATTGGCTTAGGATCTGAAAGCTTTAGATAGAGAGAAGATTGAAAGTGAATGAGTGAGTTGAAATGATCGAAATACTTCTCTATTTATAGGAATTCCAAAGACAGAATTCTGGCAGAATTCGGGCAGAATTCGGGCAGAACTCAATGAGAAAATCTCGGTCAAATCCGCAACTGCAGGAGGACCGAGTTCCAGAGAATTCAAAAATCAAACGGCCACCAACCGAACTCTGGCCGAACTCTGGCCGAGTTCTGTCAGGGTTAGGTTAGGTTTTTAAAAACAATTTTTGGGGATTCTTGAAAACCTTTTTGAAAACCTTTTTGAAGCTTTTGTTTAAAAGAATATTTTTCAAAACAAAGGATATTTTAAAAGTATTTTGAAAATATTTTAGAATAGCCTATTTGACAGTACGACTCGGTGTACAACGTATTCCTAGACTCAATAAAATGAAAAATACATTGCTTAAAGGAAATACAGACTCGAACAGGCAAACATAGCTTCAGTCTTGAACTGTGTAGATAGCTGTTCTTGTTCTTGTCCAAGAGTCCGATACATCCTGACTAGCTTCAAATATCCAGACAGAGTTTGATCAATTATTAAAATCAGGTTGACCATATGACCAATGGGCCAACACAATCTTCCCGCCATCCTCCAAAGGACATCGGTTCATCCTAGCCATAACCGATTACTTCTCTAAATGGGCAGAAGCTATACTGCTCACCGAAGTGCAGACGTCAAACGTGATCAGTTTCATCAAACATCGCATCATCTACCGCTTCTGCCTACCTCGCAGGATCATCCATAATAATGGTCCATAGTTCGCAAGCCGTACATTCTATCGGTTCTGCGATAGGAATCGAATCCAGAACGTAGCCTCTACGGCATATAATCCAGCGGCTAACGGGCTAGTAGAAGCCTTCAACAAAACCATCATAAAACTTCTCAAGGAGTTCGTGTCTTCAAACAAACGTGATTGGAATGAGAAGCTCGGTCAATGTCTATGGGCCTATCGTACAATAGTCCGGACTCCAACAGGCAGTACGCCATTCTCTCTGGTTTATGGGAGCGAAGCAGTTCTTCCCCTAGAAATTCAGATTCCCTCTATTCGAGTAGCTTTAGCCAGCGAGCTGACTACCGAAGAAAGCTACCGTTTGCGACTCCAGGAGCTCGAAGCGCTAGACGAAAAAGGCTTATTAGCTCAGCAGCGCAATGAGCTATACCAAGCACGCCTTTCTAGAGCTTTCAATAAAAAGGTGAAGAAGAGGATCTTCCAAGTCGGCAATCTGGTCTTAGCAGTGAGAAGACCAATGGTCATAACGCACAAAACAAAAGGAAAATTCCAGCCTAAATGGGAAGGTCCTTTCATCATAGAATCAGTGTATTCTAATGGTGCATATCGAATAACCAAGCTGAGGGTGACTTTCTCATGATGCCTATCAATGACAAGTTCCTGAAGAAATACTATATGTAACCCTTTTTGTTCACATGTGTTCAGTCTTGTAAATGTACAGTGCGATGTTTATATGATTCTAAAAACTATCTAACTATTATCCATATTTCAAGAGTCTTGAATACGCCCCGGATAATAGGCCCTCTAAAAAAAATTCTCAGTGGAATCATTCCCGTTTTTGACCCTGTCCAAACTCGGTTTGACGAAAACAAGTCACGTCCCTATTACCTCTGAATTATTTTTCGATAATTATTTCCCTAGTAAAATGATTACGTTTTGCCATGTCCATATAACCTCTGAGCAAAGCTTTCATCAAGGATAATCACGTCCTTACTACCTCTAAATTATCCACTCCTACCTAACGTTATATATCTTTCCACGTCCATATTACCTCTGGTCAGATATAGAACCTCCTCTGCTATTACGTCCATAATTCCTCTACTAGCAGCTTCGTTCAACTTATTATCTATATTCGAATAACTTGAATATAAAACGGATAATAAGTCCACATCAAAATTCTCCAGCGGAATATCCACCAGAAATATCCTTGCTAGTCCACATTACCTCTAGTACCGATATTTCACAAAACCACATTCATTTTTAAAAGATTCTTTATTTTATTCTTTAAGTCTATTAAGAGACGAAAAAAGGGTACAAGAGCCATGACGGCTGGAAAAAAAAGAAAGTTACAAAAATCTACGCGATACATAGGCGGTTTATGTTGTCTCTTAGAGCCGTGACTTTAGCTTCAGACCTCGTAGTAGCTCGACGGCTCGCCTCTTCTTGGCGAGCAGCTTCATACTCGAAGAGGATCAGACTCAGATGCTCCCCCTCCAACTTCGCCAGCTGTTCTTCTAAATGGGCAGAAGTGGTGGCAGTCATTGCAACTTGAGACAGATAATCCTCCTGTTCAGATGTTGTCGCCCTCAAGTCGGCTTCTAGCTGGGCGATCTCGTTCTGGATCTACGTAATGTTATTATACCTCTCGGTGATTTGTGCAGCCAGCCTGTTCTTCAAGGCAGTACGTGCCTCACTTGTAGCATTGAAATGGCAATACTGGTCAGCCAGCTCGCCAATCTCTCGAACCAGGGCATCCTTCCTTGCATGGAAAGTAGCATTCTCCTTCGCAAAAGCCGTCATCAAAGCCTCGTCCTCTGCACAGAACAGTGACGTTAGGCTCCGTTGCTTGGCAGCTCGGAACCTGGCCACCTGACCCTCTAGGTCATTCAGAACTTTCCTCAGAGTATTAGCCCGCTCTTCATAGCCGGCAATGCTCTCGAGGGCCGCCACTTGGCATTCGGCAACAGCCTTCACAGGGCCAAAGGTAGCAGTCTAATTCAAGACCCCAGGAAGCTTCACTTTCAATACGGAGTAGAAAGCTTTGACGACTTCCTGGGCCATCTCATTGTCTTCTGTGGAGGTCGTCGGGGAGGAAGCTTGGAAAGTCTCTTCCGCTCCAGGAAGGAACACCTGACAAGAAACTGAACTTGACAAGAAAATCCATTTCCACCAAAAACTACTCCTGATTATCATGTGTCACGTCCACATTACCTCTGATACCGATAATCTTCCTACTCGACACCTATACCCAACTCGGGATAAAAGACACACGTGTCAAGACCACAGAACCTATCACGACCATATTTCCTCTGATGGGTTTTGTTTTAAATCTATTTTCTCGCATTTCCAGATGCACAAAGGGGCAATATGTCCAAACAAAAAATGGGGAGGTCCCTCAGCGGGATACCCTTTACACAAATGTTGTATTAGGCCCCCTAATACAAGCACCACAACTACTACAAGCAAAGAATGGAATGAATGAGCTATTTATTCAAAATCAGTTACATTCACAGGACTACATCTTATAAGCAAAACAAAAGGTTCGTCATCCCTTCATCTGGATAAGAAGTAAAAGATTACATTGATGTCCAAAAGAAGAAAAAAGCTACTACTCATCAGCAACACATATTTTGGTCAGCTGGGCAGCACTACGCCTTCGTCGAAAAGCAGTCTTGTGGCCCTCGAAAGAAGTCATATTTTACTGCTGAGAAGCAAACAAGGCTGTTGAACCTTCGAGAAGCTACACGGAGGAGGGCAAATATAGCATGCTAAAAGCATATACAAATGGCGATCTTCTCTCCTCCATATTGCGGACGTCCTAGGCCCTTTCCTCCAAGAGGCTATACCTTCAAAACAACATCTCTAGTGTTACTTTTGCCTACTTGAAGAACCATAAAAACAGAAATTTCACGATGACGCCTAACTACCGTCCGACTCTTCGATGTATAAAGATTATTCCTACCATCTGAGGAAAACCCTTCCAAAATACGAAAAGTCCTGAGCTCTCTGATATATATGTCAAGTGTTACATCTTCACCATGTCCAAAATCGCCAATTCTAGTCCTGGAGAAATTTGCTAGCCAGATCCCTACAAAATATGAAAGGGGACAAAACAGAAAGTCAGATTCAAAAAACTGCAGGAAGAACTAAGTGCTGAAGGGCACTTATGCGCCCAGAGGGCTATACGCCCAAAGGGATATGCAACCCAAACAAACATATGGGCGTATAACACATGAACAATACATGGGCGCACAACATGCCACAGCATATGGGCACATAATATGGCAACATGTGGACGCATAGCACACCACAGTGTTAGCATATGACTTCTGTGGGCACATAATGATGCTCACAGAAGTATGTTACCTTAGGCGCATGTGCCCCGGCAGAAGAAAAGTCTGAGCGTCGCAAATTAAAGCTCGAGACTTTGTTTTTGATACATGCGCTCACCAGAATCGGGTCCTGGACTGGTGAAGACACTCCCGCGGGAGGAGAGCCACTCAGCGCAGCCCTCTTGCCCTTCGTGGATCTCTTGGCAACCTTGGGAGACATGATTCTCAAAGAAAGAAGATGAAGAGTTTCTAAAAAATTCTAAGAGAAGGGAATAATGAACTCTCTCTCCTTCAGGGCCTATTTATAGGCACAGGCCACTTCCTATGCGCCCACTAGCTTTATGCGCCTATGCGCCCATTGCACAATATGTGCCCACAATGGCCTATACGCCCACGTGAAGAACCACCCCCTTGCACACTATGCGACTGCCACTTGCTGACGTGGACAACGTATGAAGGATGGACCTCTTCAAATTCTACCTCGATGAATCTGTCAGTTTAGATTTCAAGGAAGATCTCAACAGTCTTATCTCTCTAACAGGCTGGCCAAATACTATGCGTCCAAGGAGAGAGCCGTGCTATACGCCCATTGTATCACAAGAAGACGATCCATGCTTCTTTCAAAGTATTTTGAACTCGTTCAAGTATCGAAAATTTTAAAAGGGGTCTTGTAGAAGCATAAAAAATTTTTAGCAATGAAGCCCCATGTGCCCAAGCCAGTGAAGCTCTATGCGCCCAGCCAGTAAAGCTCTATGCACCCAGTCAGTGAAGCTTTATGCGCCCAGCCAGTGGAGTCCCATGCGCCCAAGACTAGCTCCTTCAAAAGGAGGGCACATAGCCTGAGACATGGCTATTTGCCCAAGCCTGACTCAGTCAACGCCATGATCAAAACGTACACCGAAGCATACGGCTATGTCAGTCTCCATGAGCAATTGTGCACCGAAGCATGCGGCCACGTCAACACCATGACCAACCCACGATCTCGCAGCCTGTATGCGCCTACATCCTATACGCCCAAAGCAGGACTATGTGCCCACATAAAAACCAGCGTTGTTTCTCATGTGGGAGCATAACATCATTTCAGGTCAATAACGACTATAAAAAGGGGCCTCGTCCCTCTTTAAAGCACATAACATAGAGCATTTTCAAGAGCCAAATTGCTGTACTTCTTGCCAGTAAGCCGAGAGTTAGCAATTTTCTTAGGTTTTCTCCCACTTTTATAATCGGAGTGTCAATGGAGTAAAGGAACAACTGCTGCTCGATCTCCATCGTCCCATTCCCCATAATTCTTTTTTGTACTCGGGGATCCTCAGCGCAGGATCTCTCAGGCGTACTCGATTTATGGTGCCTTGTGCCAATAAAAAAGACAGTATTTTCTTCTTCTTTTTTGTGTGTGTCCACAATGGCACCTATAGAGAAGGAAGGAAGAGTGAATAGAGTGTAGCGGAAGTAATATCCCCAATTAAAAATTAATACAGGTAAAGGCAAATGTAGATAGACAATTACATGCAGTAAGGTAAAGCAGTAAGTAAATAAGGAGAAGAAAGCAATACGCAGACACCAAGATTTTATACTAGTTTTTCTCTGAGAGGACTAGTCCAGTCTCGAATTCTCCTGTTCGATGTTAAATCCACTATTTGAAATAGAGGTTATATCATGTACTTTACTCCGAAGGATACGCCAACTTCTACAATGTTATATTTTTATCTGAAGCCTACGATCAAACTTCAACACTGTCTGAAAAGCTTTTATACTCCAAGATTATACAACTCGAATACTCCTAATCGAAAACTACCAACACTTAGAGGAATGAGAGTTGTCTTGAAAATGTGAAGATTTAAAAGTTTTTTGTAATATGAAGGCTTAGAATGAATATAGAAGATGAAGAATGAGATGAGTGAGTAGAATGAAAAATTCTTCTATATTTATAGATATTTTTGAACAAGAGTTCGGGCAGAACCCAGCTAGGGCAAACGTTCAAATTTTTGAATGTTGGAGATCCAAAAGACTAGAAAATGCTTCTAACCAGGAGTTATCCAAGGGAACCGAGTTCGGTCCGTGAACGGGTAGACCTCGACCCGAGTTCGGCTACTAGGATTTCAGGGTATATTTGGTTCAGAAAGGCTAGTGGATGATGGTTTAGTTTGGGACAAAAGACAGGTTTATTTTTATGAGGATAAACTTCTAAATGTCAGTGATCTGACTCACAAAAATAATGTAGACTCAATAAATGAAAAGTACAGAATAAAATATAAAAAGTTTGCTTGTCGAAAACAGCTACGATCTTCTGTCGTCGTCTTTGTGATCTTCTTGCTTTCCATATTAAATTTGGAGTTTTAAGTCAATTATCGAAATCAGGTTGATCATGGCTACAGGGGCCAACTACGAGGTATTTATAGGGTCCTCGGGCTTCAACGTAGGAGATAGACAAAACTACTATTTTTTCCTTCCTACGCACAGAAGGTAGAAAAAAATTTATTTTTTTTTGTTTGTGCCATTTTTGATGTCTACACGCAGAATTACTGTCTGTGCCCCATAAATAATAGGTTTGACCTGGTCTGCGCCAGCTTCGGAGCATGTGACACATGTCACCCGTTACGAGCAATAAAAATGATTCATGTCAGTCATTTAGTAGAAATTGTCGAGTGTCGCATGTCAGTAGGCACATGCTACAAATTTTTCAGTCGTATCTCCATCCTCGAATTATGCCTTGAATTATGTCGAGGATATGACATGTGGTGGCCTACTCCGAGTGTCACTACCACTTTTCCAACTAGGAATAATTTATTCATTATATATATATATATATATATATATATATATATATATATATATATATATATATATATATATATTATGATTAATATTATTGTGTGTAAATATATTGATTGTAGGTTAGTTGACTAGCCCATTTATTAGACTCATGTTAGGTGACCCAATTAGAATTGACATGACACTTAGACCAATACTTTGAACTAGACTCAATTAAGTCATTCCATTTATAAAATAGAGATTAGTCTAATTACCATAATAGGTTTAGAAGCTTCCATCAATTAGATTAGCCATCATGACAACATGGAAGGGCATATATGGTATTGTACATTCCATAAAGAGAAGAGACTAGTGACGGGCCCATTAAGAGGAGGACACTCTCTCTCTCTCTTTTTCTTTATTTGTGCCATTTATTCTCAATTTGGTGTTCGTTACCAAATTGATCCATCCCTCCATCAATTTTGCTCAATTTCCCTTCGATTCCTTCCCAATCCTTTTTATTCTCATTCATTGGAGGAGCCTAGGAGCTTGGTGGCTAGAAGCACTAGTGGAGGAAGCTATTGTCTAGTAGATCTTGTCCAAATCATGCTCATCGGGCTTTGTATTAGGAATTCATCTCCTAATAGGTATCCATCTTAATTTTCCCTATTTTAGACTCTAATTGTTTACTTTTAGCATTAGGAATCCACCCATGGATTAGAACTTCCTATAGGAGGAAGAATTAGATTCTAATAACCCTTTATGTGAAGGTTTTATTGAGTTTTCTTTCCAATTTGGAAGAATTCTGAGATTGGTGTACCAAGTATTTGTCATTTGGTAATTTAGATATAAGAAGACTTAATTTGGTTGTGTGTGGCTAGAACCATGTCCACAATTGGATATGAGTAGGCCGAATCATGATACACTATGGCATAGAGTCGTTATGGGAGTTCTTCCCTCCGACACTTGTGACACACATATCGAATTCTTCATGACGCATTGGATTAGCTATATATAGGCTCTCATTTATGTTTTAGATATGCTTTTGTGATTTGGGTAGAGTCGAACAATGTTTGGTATAGGTATCTTGGACGTATAAAAAGAGTATCGTAGATTGGTGCGATGTTAGGGTAGTGCACACCAAGTGTTTGGTATTTTACATTTTTATGAGTGTCATATGTGTCAATGTGTCTCATGTATCCTATATTGTGGGATATGTATATATATATATGTATGTATATATGCATATATAGATAGATATATGTATGTATGTGTATATATATATATATATATATATATATATATATATATATATATATATATGTGGTGTGTCATTGGTAGAGTGGTTTAGAGTACCTATGTGATAGATATATATATGTGAAGGTATTTTATTAGGTGGGTGGATATATATATATATATATATATATATATATATATATATATATATATATATATTTATATATATATATATATATATATATATATATATATATATATATATATATATATATATATATATATATATGTGATCCTCCTTTCAAATTTTTGCATACTTGTAATTTGACTATTTTGACCAATGTTACTATCACAGCCTAGTTTTGCAAGCTTACTCTTTTATCGAGCTTGATTCAAGACATATGTTTATTGGGGACGCCCACTAACATATTGCCTAATCAGAATTGATATATTACGGTCTGATCAGCCGTAGTACACTCGGTTCGCTCTCCCTCTTATTAACCTACGTGGATTGAGATGTAGATGTCTATAGGATCTCATCCGCGACTGCTTTGACAATTCCTCTTGAATTATACATTCGCCTTTGAATCACGAATTTGTATTCAGTGATATCTCTATTGAACTCTTTATTCGTTTTTGTCTTTCACTGATTTGGAAAGACGAAAGCTCGTAATTGGTAGAGAGGTACAAAGTATCCCCCGTGGCTATGATAGTTATATACACAAGTGTAGCTACCATCGGCCAGTCATGTGAATAAGTTACTCGTTCTCCTCTCGTCCCTTAAACTACTTTTGGGACTTTCAAGCCCTCTGAATTTGAGAACGATTAGGGTTCTACCCTTAGTCAAAATGCCAAACTAGGAGACCGTCTCTTTGCAAGAAACCAAATGTTGTGAGTCTCTAATTAATTGCTTGAAGCTTGCTTTAACTAGCAACCCTTAAAGCCTTAACCCAAGATTTTTTCGACCAAAACCCACAGTTAGACATGAGATGAGTGGACAATAGGGTAATCATTTACCGTGACACTCATCCCGAGATTGGTTTCCAACAAATATTACTCTAGTTATGTAAATTTTATTTTTAAGACCTAGCTAGTGTTGGAACACCACAGTCACTAGCTTAGCCAATGCCATGGCTTAAATACCCTGTCACACTGTGACCTACCAGTTGTCAACAGCAATACCTGATCACTACAACCCTTGTGACCAAAGTCTGGCAGGTTTGACACAAATAGAATTTCTTGACTCAGTTGTTAGAAATCTTTTCTTATGTTGTGCCTTGGAGTTGGTTACCCCATCGAAAACTCTCGTATACTGCGGATGAGTAGGTCATTCTATTTTATCGACCGTGTGTCATTGTACACGCTCGTTTTCCATTTATTGAGAAATGATCCTTGACTTGACTATATCTACCTTATCCCGATACGTCGTGCCTTATTCCCTATTAACAAAGAGTCGAGGTACAGTATTCGGACTTTGGGAACCCTCTAACCTCAATATTCCTAAAACTATGTCTTAGCTTCTAAGGTGGGTAGACTATAAGCCCTAAACTTTTGGAATATACGAAGATTACAGATTGCTTAGGATAAATTTTCCATTAGAAGGATAGTTAGTGCCCAATGGACTCCCACTTTCCATTTAGATCATTTTGTGCCCCCGGCCGTGTCATTAATATTCGGAGCATGGGACCAACTGTTACCTTCCAACAAATTTTATATGCAAGATCTACACGAGTCCACCTTCATCTAGGTATATCATGTCCCACTCAAACCCGTCCCCTTGTACTCTATTTTTATGGTACGACTTTCAGGATAAAAGGCCTAGCTATAACCTTTACCATAGTACCGGTATCCTTTCCAACTACCATTAGAGCCTTAACTACGACCTCAATTCCTGCGACCCAATATATGGTTGTGGTCTACCCGAAGCCCACTACGTACTTGCCATTAGTGTGCCACTTGATAGAGGTCTCTTGTGCTACTTAAACACAAAAGTCACCGAAGGCACATTTCGGACTCTAGGAACCTAGCTAACCAACATGACAAGCAACTAGCTCAACCATTTAGGTTGAGTCCCATTCCAGGTTACCCTAACTTAGCAGAAATAGTTTATCCTGGGATCTTATTCAGTCCATATAGATTAAGATCTAAGGTTCATCCAACCAACGAGTGATATCAAAATAGGAAACCCATTAAGGCCCAGTGAAACCCCTCCAGACAAACCCCCATAATTGGTCTATAAAATCGAACTGTTTGAAATAGGACCCCATACCTAATATGCAGTTCCCACCTCTTAGACTGTGATGTCATTCGTACCCATTGTTTCATCTACCTGGACGTCGCGATACGATCCTGTATTACATTCGTATCCCTTGCTCGTGTTGTTAAATAACCACGGAAAGATCACAATCTTGATTTCTCAAATTCTGTTCTATTTTGGAACCTTGTTTGAATTAGAATTTCGAGAACGAGACTTCTCTATTGCACGGGTGGTAGGCCACTCTAAGTAACGAAGGTCTCTTCGACGTAGCAAGTGACTGAACTAGAGTTGCCCAATCTAGCAAATAAGGCAGTGGTTCTTAAACTCACTTTCTATCTGTAACATTGGATACTCTCCTCTCCTCCTGAAACTTCACAGTTGCCCCGATTATTCTACCTTATCTTCCTGTCCTTCCTATTTCAGAGTGACGAATAAATTATGTTGTCTAGAATTCATTAGAAATTCTTAAGTTATTGTAATATTGCTTGATTGTTGAATAATTTGTTGTTTGTAGATATGAGAGATTATATATACCATATGTCCTAGATATTTTGGTAGAATTGTTAGCACCAGTTAGAATATTTTAAGATTTTAGTGTGAGGAGTAGGGTGACCAAAGGTGGGTAGAAGTCCTGGAGGCTATTTGGCAAGGAGAAGAACACAAACTATTTTTGAGGAATTAAAAAAATTAGAGAAGATTGTGGTAATAGTGGATTTATTCCTTGAGTTTTATTTTATATTTTAGGCATGGTTATGAGTTAGAATTTCGATGACGAAATTATTTTTAAGGTGGGTAGATTTGTAGCTTCCCTTCCCGGAATTTTGAAATATTTTATTTATTTTATTTAAATGGTGAATTTAGATTATTATAAATAATTATTTAGTTTATTATTACGGTAGATAATTTTACTCATTGTTAGGAATCGAGTACAAGGTGATTAGAAATCATGGCACGGATAGTGCAGTGACGTGCTTTGACTAGTGTATTAGCCATGCCAAGTAAGGCCGAGTCATAGGATTGCTCTAACTAGGAAAACCAGACCAAGTTGCGACTTAACCCTTACCGAAGTTTTATTTATTATTTAATTATATTATTGAGTTTTAGGAAACCCGGTTGTACCGAACCTATCCAGATTGGGCCCAAGTCAAATCCAAGCCCAGGTAGGCATATAGTAGGACCAAGTACGGCCTTGTAGACATG
>JANAVB010020797.1:2006353-2098853 GCA_029216955.1 Iris pallida
GTAGATAGTTTTAGCCATGATTAAGAATTGGAGTACAAGACGACTAAGAATTATGGCACGAATAGTACAGTGGCGTGCCTTGACTAGTGTATTAGCCCTGGTAGAGAAGGCTGAGCCATAGTGATATCCTAACTAGGAAAACCAGGCCAAGTTGCGACGTAACCCTTATCGAAGATTATTTATTTATTAATTATAATATCTAGTTTCAGGGAACCCGGTTGTACCAAACTAGTGCAAATTGGACCCAAACCAAGCCCAAGCCTATGTAGACATACTTTTAGGTATGTACAAATATTTTCTAGCTTTTTGGGTAGCTATAACAATATTTTCTAAATATTTGGTTATTTATACAAAATGGGTATTATTATTATTATTATTATTATTATTATTATTATTATTATTATTATTATTATTATTATTATTATTATTATTATTAATATTTATTGTGATTGTTATCTAATATTATTATTGTATTGGTTATATTATTTATTGTCTAATAAATATAATGTATATGTGTTTATATATGTATGCATATATATATATATATATATATATATATATATATATATATATATATATATATATATATATAGAATATAAAAAATATATATATATATATATATATATATAGAATATATATAGAGAGAATATATATATATTATACGTGTATATGTGTATATATTATTTAAATGTATATTTTATGGGTGTACATATTTATATATATAAATATATATTATACGAGTGTATGTGTGTATATATATATTAGATGGATGGGTATATCGGTAAATATATAAATGTGTATTTATATATAAATAATATATATGTGTATATATATATATATATGTGTGTGTGTGTATATATATAAAAAAAAAAAAAAATATATATATATATATATATATATATATATATATATATATATACAAGTATTTTGCTAATAATTAACAAGCCACAAACCCCAAGCCCTTTGTTCCCGGCCCAGCCAAAGCTAGGCCGGCCCAGCTCAGGCCAGCACCCGGCCCACGAACTTTTCCCATGCCTGTACAGAACCGAACTAACCCGACCTCTTCAAAACCTTCCCAGACCCAACTTTATATATCGTATATATATATAACGTAGAGGGAGAGAGAGTCGAGAGCATCTAACCCTAACAAACCCAACGTCGCCACCCCACAGCCTTGGCGACCAACTGCGCATGCGCCAGCCCGCTGTGGACGGCCGTCGGTCGGCCGGAGCGGCCGGAGACCGCGCGCGTGCGCGTGCGTGCGAAGGAGCGACATGCGACAGCAGCAGTTGCATCATGAGGTGACTTCGCGGTTGGATTCCCCCCTCCACAATCGTCGGTTTCACGAACCGGCTTCGCGGGTATGTTCCCAATATATACCAGATTATTTCCCTTCAGGTAGAATCTAATGTGGTCGAACCATCGATTCTCAAAAGCGACTCGAAAAAACCCAAAAAAATCAATTTTCGACAGTTTCAAGACTGTGCCCAAACCCCATGTTCGAGGATAGATCTCGATCGATCCAGTACCAATATAGGAAATCTATTTGAAGAGACTTTTTGACAACATGTAAGGCTTCGTATCCCTTTTTGCGGATTTGGAAATCATAGACTGAAGGTCGAGAAATCGAATCCCAAAGTTTCCCAAAAACCTGTTTTAAAAACATTGAAATTGTTCCACACGACGTGCGTCACGCCAATCCGGACGACGTGGTCGTGAACCGAGAGCATCGAAAGCTGCGTAACGGTTTCGTGGTCGTGTGGGCTTTGACGGAATTTAAATTGGTCGCGTGTGCGCGACGAATTTGATACGTATCCGTCGAAATTCACCGTATCGTGCACTTTGCAAATTTCTCAATTACTTTGTACATGCTCGTCAGATCGAGACGAAACTTGCGCCAGCAGGACCGTATCATTTTTCTGGTCCTGTATGCCAAGTTTGGTCCGATTCTGAGACAGTTGATAAAATCACCGTTTTGCGGGCCCCACGGTCCCACTCAACGGGCGATTTTGTGCACGGCCCGCCGAAATCCAACTTTGGACATACGATTGGGTTCATATCGAAAAACTAGATCCGTAGACATGTAGTTTGACGACTTTAGAGACCGTTGACTCTGGCACACTTTTTGGTACAAAGCGGGTCCAACGGCGGACATCGTTTTGGCTCGAAATTACCGTTTTGCCCTTGTGTCCAGAATTGGACGTAAGGACAGGCAATCCTAGCTAATTAGACTATTCTGAGATCATTGGTATTGTTTATTTCAGCTTCCGGGGACTGTTGTACGGGTTTTGACTATAGTGGCACATTGAGTAGTTCAGATTGTCGGTTTTACCAGCAAAGGACCACAGGCGAGTACAGTTTATTGTCCGTATTTCGATATTAATTTTTACTATATTCCATTAGTTGGTCATTGGTTATGTGATTATTTTTTATTATAAATTGTTGAGTCGGGAATGAGAAGTACCAAGGATGTGTGATCTGACCTTAGACCGTGTAGACCGTGTAGACCGTGTTGCATTTATTTCTTGTAGACAGTGTAGACAGTGATTTATTTATTTTTTGTAGACAGTGTAGACAGTGATTTATTTATTATAAAATAGACAGTGTAGACCGTAATTATTACTGCATTTAAACTGTGTAGATCGTGATTATTATTTTGTAGACAGTGTTTCTTTACTGTAATATTTTCTGTAGACCGTGTAACCGTAAACCGTGTAATTATAGACCGTGTAACTGTAGACCGTGTAACTTTAGACCGTGTAGACCGTGTCGCATAATTTTTCCGAGACCGATCACATATCAAAGGTACTTCTAACAGTTGGGGAAAGTATTTGGTGTCTATTTATTTACTATTGGTTTTTCTGTATTTCCAGTTTATTTTCAAAACTCATGATTGATGTCTAACCTTTATTTTATAGTCATTTTTTTATTTGAAATTGCATTCAGTGAATTATGCTCATTCCATTCCTGACTGGAAACCAACATTTTTCAGGTAGCCGTAGATTTACTTAGCGTAGGAGATACGGGGCTACTTGCAGACAAAGCCTAGATACTAGCTAGATAGTTGAGTTGTAGTCATTCATTTATTTGTACAAGTTTATATTTTTCTACAAATATAAAACTTGTGATCAATGTAAGTTAAATTAATTATGTGAATGAGCATTATTTGTGATTTGATCTCCATGGCCGTGACAGCGTTCTACCGCCGACACTGCGGCGTAGGCTGGCTTGGACACGTCTCGTATCCGTTTAAAAAAAAAACGGGTGCGGGTCGTGACAAGTTTTTGTGGTGGCCCATGCAGGTCCGTTTTCGTAAATCATGCAAACTCGTGATAGTACTTAAGTTAGTTGTACTATTGCGAGCCTGCGACTAGAACATGCTCATTCACGAACAAGGATTAATTTAATTTAAGAGAATGACTAGGATTAGGAGTCCCTTATACAAATTACTAATGGGTAGTCTAGGCCATGCTATATAGATGAGGAGATATTAATTTTGGTAGTTTGTCATATCTCCATAAGTACACTATTTCCTCTAGATAGGATGATATGATCCAATGTGGATAGACTATTGCTTGGTGAGACAGGGCTTCATAGAGAAGAAGATCTAACCTTGATAACTGGTGCAATTCCTTCTCCTTGCCCTTTGGATATCATCCTCACATCTTAGTCAAATTGCCTATTTAGTTCCTATTTTTGCCCTAAGAATTATTATTTTTATGTTATCCATAGATGAACCTCAAGTTAGTTTTGATTCAAGTTTTTTCTCAAAGGCTTGAATACACATAGAATAGTTAGAATAGTTGTATTTCTTCTGTCCTCAGTTATTTTTCCCTGTTCAATCCTTTATTTCAAGGGTTGTGACTGATAGGACAAATGCTTACGCTTTATTCATAGTCAACTTGTTTGAATCTATAGAAGCCCATGAAGTTTTACAGAAATAGTTAAAAGAATATTAGTTGACTCATAATGGCAGGACAGCAGTGCACTGTCGCCATTTATTTGAATTATGGAGACTATGAACTCACTGCAGCCAGCAGCGCACTGGCGAGACACGACCCTAGAGTTAAAATTTTTTTTAAGGAAATTATAGGTTATAGAATATTCCTAAAACTATGGCTAGTGGTCCTCTTGATCGTAGTTACCCTTGAATCAATATTGAATAGAGTTAAGAAGTGTTCGATTTTGTATCATGTTGAGTTACGAAACCAAGGGTTTACCACAGCCAGAGTATACGGACGAGACGTGATCCGCGGTGAAATGATTTCAAACATGATTACAAGTTTGAGATACCATAGAGGATAGGACAATGCCATACATGTCCCATAAGATCCAAAGCCGATATTAGTGGAAGTTCTGTAAGTTGAGTAGCGTGTCTCCCGACCTAGCATTCCGTGGTCCTTGTGGTCTATTGACGAGGAAATTGACTGACACTAATAGGTTTACTTGGAATGTGGAATTCAGAAGCCCATAACCCTTTAGATGACCAAGGCTTTATGGATAAGTAGATAGTAAGAAGACCGTATAAGCAAGAACACCGGGTAAGGTTTGATTCTCGCAAAACTCGAACTATTTGTGCATTTTTTTCAAAATTCTCACATACTTGTATTTTGACTATCTTGACCAATGCTGCTATTACAGCCTAGTTTTGCAAGCTCACTCTGTTTTCGAGCTTGATTCGAGGCATATGTTTAGTGGGGATGCCTGCTAACATATTGTCTAATCAGAATCGATGTATTACGGTCTGATCAACCGTAGTGCACTTGGTTCGCTCTCTCTTTGATTAACCTATGTGGATTGAGATATCAAGGTATCTGTGATCTTATCCACGACTGCTTGACAATTTCTCTTGAATTATACGTTCGCCTTTGAATCACGTGATTGTATTCAGTGACATCTTTCTTGAACTCTTTATTGTTTTTGTCTTTCACTGATTTGGAAAGACAGAAGCTCGTAATTGGTAGAAAGATACCGAGTGTCCCCATGACTATGGTAGTTTTATACGCAAGTGTAGTTATCATCGGCCAGCCATGAGATTGAATTACTCGTTCTTCTCTTGACCTCAAACTAATATTGAGACCTTCTAGCCATTCGAATTTGAGAATGATTAGGGTTTTACCCTTAGTCGAAATGCCGACCTAGGAGACTATCTATCCTCAAGAAAACAATTTGTTGTGAGTCTCTAATTTATTGCTTGAAGCTTGCTTTAACTAGCAACCCTTAAACCTTAACCCAACCTTTTCTCGACCAAAGCCACAGTTTAGACATGAGACGAATATACAAGGGTAAGGACAATCATTTACCGTGACTGTGGTAAGCGCTCATCCCGAGATTGGTTCCAACAAATATTACTCTAGTTAGGTAAATTTTATTATTAAGGCCTAATTAATATTGGAACACCACAGTCACTAGCTTAGCCAATACCATAGCTTAAATACCCTGTCATACTATGACCTACCAGTCGTTAACAACAATACATGATAACTACAACCCTTGTGACAATAGTTGGCAGGTTTGACTCCGATAGAAATTCACGACTCAGTTGTTAGAAATCTTTTCATATGGTTTGCCTTAGAGTTGGTTACCCGTCGATGACTCTTGTAAACTATGGATGAATAGATCATTCTATTTTATTGACCATGCATCATTGTACATACTCGTTCTCCATTCATTGAGGAACGATCATTGACATGACCTATATCCACGGTATCCTGTAACGTCGTGCCTTATTCTCTTTTAACAAGAGTCGAGGTAAGTATCTGGACTTTGGAATCCTCCTAAACCTCACCATTCCTAAAACCATGTCCTAGCTTCTAAGGTGGGTAGACTGTAAGCCTCCTAAAGTTTTAGGATATACGAAGATCACCGATTGATTAGAATAAATTTTTATTAGAATGATAGTTAGTGCCCTATGGACTCCCACCTTCCATTTAGATCATTTTGTGTCCCCGGCCGTGTCATTAATATTCGGAGCACAAGACCAGCTGTTACCTTCCAACAAATTTCATATGCAAGATCTAGACGAACCCACCTTTATCTAGGTATATCATGTCCCACTCAAACCCGTTCCCTTGTACTCTATTTTATGGTACGACTTTCAGGACAAAAGGATTAGCTATAACCCTTACCATAATACCGGTATGCTTTCCGACTTTCATTAGAGCTTCAACTTCGTCTCGAACCTTTCGACCCAATATATGATGGTGATCTACTCGAAGCCACTACGCATATTGTCATTAGTGTGCCCCTCATTAGTGTCTTCTCGTGCTACTTAAACACAAAGTCGCAG
This sequence comes from Iris pallida, assembly GCA_029216955.1. Taxonomy (NCBI): domain Eukaryota; kingdom Viridiplantae; phylum Streptophyta; class Magnoliopsida; order Asparagales; family Iridaceae; genus Iris; species Iris pallida. The sequence continues at coordinate 2,012,644 of JANAVB010020797.1, forward strand.
AAGGTGCATCTTCAGGGCTCTAGAAACCTAGCTAACTAATCCGACTGCACCTAGCTCAACCACTTGGGTGAAAACTTGTTCTAGGTTACCCTAAGCGAGTAGAAATAGTTTGATCATTGGATCTTGTCCAGTCAATATAGATTGAAGTCCAAGGTTCATCCAACCAACGATTTATGTCCAATTAGGAAACCCATTAAGACCCAGTAATACCTATTCATGCATACCACTATATTTGGACAATAAAGCCGAACCATTTGAAATAAGTCCCCATACCTGTTATGTAGGCTCCCCTTTTTGAATAAGAAGCCATTCGTAACCCTTGTTCCCTCTACCTAGAAGTCGCGATACGATCTTGTATTGCATTTATATTCCTTGCTTGTGTGTTTAAATAACCACGGAAAGGATCACAATCTCGATTTCTCAAAATTCTGTTCTATTATGGAACCTTGTTTAGATTAATTTCGAGAACAGAATTTCTGTATTGCACAGAGTGCAAGCCCTCTAAGAAGCGAAGGGTCCTTCGAGTTAGCAAGTGATTGGAATAGAGTAGCCCAATCTAGCAAATAAGACAATGGTTTATAAACCTTTTTTTTTCTGTCTGCATCATTGGATACTCTCTACCACTCGTGAAACTTCATAATTGCTCTCGATTACTCTTCCTTATCTTCATGTCCTTCCTATTACAGAGCGACGAATGGTCATACTTATTAGAATTTACCAATATTCTTAGCTGCTTGGACAAATTTGTTGCTTGTTAAGTGTTTGGGTTGATTGATAGATAGGAAAGGATTATAGATGACATATACAGTAGATATCTATGGGTAGAAATTTATTTTAGCAATCAGTTGGAACATTATAAGTTTAGCGACATGAGAATTGAGGGAGTAGTGTGACCAAAGATGGGTAGAAATCCTCGGAGTTTCAAAATTTGCAAAATGGCTAAAGGAGGATGTAAACTGTTCTTAAGGAATTAAGATTCGAGGAGATTACGGTAATGGTAGAGTTTTTTTTTGAATATAAGGAATAATTATGAATTAGAATTTCGAAGACAAAATTATTTTAAGGTGGATAGATTTGTAGCTCCCCTTCCCAGAATTTTTTTATATTTCATTATTATTTATTTTATTTAAATGGTGGTTTTAGAAGGTTAGAATTAACTATTTAGTTAATTATTACGGTAGATAGTTTTAGCCATGATTAAGAATTGGAGTACAAGACGACTAAGAATTATGGCACGAATAGTGCAGTGGCGTGCCTTGACTAGTGTATTAGCCCTGGTAGAGAAGGCCGAGCCATAGTGATGACCTAACTAGGAAAACCAGGCCAAGTTGCGACATAACCCTTATCGAAGATTATTTATTTATTAATTATAATATCTAGTTTCAGGGAACCCGGTTGTACCAAACTAGTGCAAATTGGACCCAAACCAAGCCCAAGCCTATGTAGACATACTTTTAGGTATGTACAAATATTTCCTAGCTTTTTGGGTAGACTAAACAATATTTCCTAAATATTTGGTTATTTATACAAAATGGGTATTATTATTATTATTATTATTATTATTATTATTATTATTATTATTATTATTATTATTAATATTTATTGTGATTGTTATCTAATATTATTATTGTATTGGTTATATTATTTATTGTCTAATAAATATAACGTATATATGTTTATATATGTATGCATATATTTATATATATATATATTATATATTATATATATATATATATATATCTATATATATATATATATATATATATATATATATATATATATAAATATATATATATATATATATATATATATAATATATATATATATATATATATTTTATGAATATATATATATATATATATATATATATATATATATATATATATATATATATATATTTATATATATATAATATATATATATATATATATATATATATATATATATATATATATATATATATAGAATATATATAGAGAGAATATATATATTATACGTGTATATGTGTATATATTATTTAAATGTATATTTTATGGGTGTATATATTTATATATATAAATATATACTATACGAGTGTATGTGTGTATATATATATTAGATGGATGGGTATATCGGTAAATATATAAATGTGTATTTATATATAAATAATATATATGTGTGTGTGTATATATATATATATATATATATATATATATATATATATATATATATATATATATATATATATATATATATATATATATATACGTGTGTGTGTGTGTGTGTGTGTGTGTGTATATAGATATATAAATATATATATATATATATATATATATATATATATATATATATATATATATATATATACAAGTATTTTGCTAATAATTAAACAAGCCACAAACCCCAAGCCCTTTGTTCCTGGCCCAGCCAAAGCCAGGCCAGCCCAGCTCAGGCCAGCACCCGGCCCACGAACTTTCCCCATACCTGCACAGAACCGAACTAACCCGACCTCTTCAAAACCTTCCCAGACCCAACTTTATATATCGTATATATATAACGTAGAGGGAGAGAGAGTCGAGAGCATCTAACCCTAACAAACCCAACGCCACCACCCCACAGCCTTGGCGACCAACTGCGCATGCGCCAGCCCGCCGTGGACGGCCGTCTGCCGGCCGGAGCGGCCGGAGACCGCGCGCGTGCACGCGTGCGTGCGAAGGAGCGACAGACGACAGCAGCAGTTGCATCATGAGGCGACTTCGCGGTTGGATTCCTCCCTCCACAATCGTCGGTTTCACGAACCGACTTCGCGGGTATGTTCCCGATATATACCATATTATTTCCCTTCAGGTAGAATCTAATGTGGTCGAACCATCGATTCCCAAAAGCGACTCGAAAAACTCGAAAAAATTAGTTTTCGACAGTTTCAAGACTGTGCCCAAACCCCCATGTTCGAGGATAGATCTCGATCGATCCAGTACCAATATAGGAAATCTATTTGAAGAGACTTTTTGACAACATATAAGGCTTCGAATCTCTTTTTGCGGATTTGGAAATCATCGACTGAGCGTCGAGAAATCGAATCCCAAAGTTTCCCAAAAACCTGTTTTAAAAACATTAAAATTGTTCCACACGACGTGCGTCACGCCAATCCGGACGACGTGGTCGTGAACCGAAAGCATCGAAAGCTGCGTAACGGTTTCGTGGTCGTGTGGGCTTTGACGAAATTCAAATTGGTCGCGTGTGTGCGACGAATTTGATACGTATCCGTCGAAATTCACCGTATCGTACACTTTGCAAATTTCTCAATTACTTTGTACACGCTCGTCAGATCGAGACAAAACTTGTGCTAGCAGGACCGTATCATTTTTTTGGTCCTGTATGCCATGTTTGGTCTGATTCTGAGACAGTTGATAAAATTACCGTTTTGCGGGCCCTACGGTCCCACTTAACGGGCGATTTTGTGCACGGCCCGCCGAAATCCAACTTTGGACATACGGTTGGGTTCGTATCGAAAAATTGGATCCGTAGACATGTAGTTTGATGACTTTAGAGACCGTTGACTCTGGCACGCTTTCCGGTGCAAAGTGGGTCCAACGACGGATATCGTTTTGGACGTAAGGACAGGAAATCCTAGCTAATTGGACTATTCTGAGATCATTGGTATTGTTTATTTCAGCTTCGGGGGACGGTTGTACGGGTTTTGACTATAGTGGCATATTGAGTAGTTCAGATTGTCGGTTTCACCAGCAAAGGACCACAGGCGAGTACAGTTTATTGTCTGCATTTCGATATTGATTTTTACTATGTTTCATTGGTTGGTCATTGGTTATGTGATTATTTTCTATTATAAATTGTTGAGTCAAGAATGAGAAGTACCAAGGATGTGTGATCTGACCTTAGACCGTGTAGACCGTGTTGCATTTATTTCTTGTAGACAGTGTAGACAGTGATTTATTTATTTCTTGTAGACAGTATAGACAGTGATTTATTTATTGCAAAATAGACAGTATAGACAGTGATTTATTTATTGTAAAATAGACAGTGTAGACCGTGATTATTACTATATTTAAACTGTGTAGATCGTGATTATTATTTTGTAGATAGTGTTTCTTTACTACAATATTTTCTGTAGACCGTGTAATTGTAGACCGTGTAACTGTAGACCGTGTAACTTTAGACCGTGTAGACCGTGTCGCATAATTGTCCCGAGACCGATCACATATCAAAGGTACTTCTAACAATTGGGGAAAGTATTTGGTGTCTATTTACTTACTATTGGTTTTTCTGTATTTCCTGTTTATTTTCAAAACTCATGATTGATGTCTAACCTTTGTTTTATAGTCATTTTCTTTATTTGAAATTGCATTCAGTGAATTGTGCTCGTTCCATTCCTGACTGGAAACCAACATTTTTCAGGTAGCCGTAGATTTACTTAGCGTGGGAGATACGGGGGTACTTGCAGACAAAGCCTAGAGACTAGCTAGATAGTTGAGTTGTAGTCATTCATTTATTTGTACAAGTTTATATTTTTCTACAAATCTAAAACTTGTGATCAATGTAAGTTAAATTAATTATGTGAATGAGCATTATTTGTGATTTGATCTCCATGGCCGTGACAGCGTTCTACCGCCGACACTGCGGCGTAGGCTGGCTTGGACACGTCTCGTATCCGTTTTTAAAAAAAATGGGTGCGGGTCGTGACAATTGTAGCCCGTGTTTATTTTCTGCAAGTAGACATTGTAGTCCGTGTTTATTTTCTGCAAGTAGACATTGTAGACCGTGCTTATTTTTCATGCAAGTAGACCTCGTAGACCGTGCGGTGTAGTACCCCAGACCGATCACATATCAAAGGTACTTCTAACAGTTGGGGAAAGTATTTTTTGTCTATTTATTGCTATTGGTTTTCTGTATTTACTATTTATTTTCAAAACTCATGATTGATGTCTATCCTTTGTTTTATAGTCATTTTCTTTATTTGAAATTGCATTCAGTGAATTGTTCTCGTTCCATTCCTGACTGGAAACCAATATTTTCAGGTTAGCCGTGGATTCACTTAGCTTGGGGAGTGACGAGAATACTTGCAGACAAAGCCTAGAGACTAGCTAGTTAGTTGAGTTGTAGTCATTCAATTATTTGTACAAGTTTATATTTTTCTACAAATATAAAACTTGTGATCATTGTAAGTTAAATTAATTTTTGCGAATGAGCATTATTTGTGATTTTGATTTTCATGGCCGTGACAGCGTTCTACCGTCGACACTGCGGCGTAGGCTGGCTTGGACATGTCTCGTATCCGTTTAAAAAAAAATGGGTGCGGGTCGTGACATATCGTAACTTTGATTTTTGAAGCATAATATTGGCCAATTCCTTAAAATAAGTTCCATATTCGTGTTCTAGACAAGCCCACCTTCATTTTGGTATATCATGTCCCAATCAAACATGTCTTCTTGTATTACATTTTTCTTGCACAACTTTAGGGTCAAAATAGTCATTTTAGCCTTCGCCGTAAAATTCAATGTATTTTCCAAATTTGATTTGAGGCCCAAACCCGATCCAAATATTTCGTCCCAAAACATGATTTTGATTTACTTGAAGCTTACTATGCACATGCCACTGGTGTCCCACTCAATTGAGGTCTCTTGTGCTATTTATATTTAAATGGCACAAAAGACCAATTTTTGGACTTTCGGAAACTAGTTATCCATTCTGACCCGAAACTACTAGTTGTAGTAGAACCTACTATAGGTTGGCCGAACCTAAAGGGACCAACTATAATTATTTTTTATTAATATTATGCAGCCATTTGTTGAGATTATACAAATCTCTAAAAAGGAGATTGAGGAGGGGGTATATGTAAACAAACCAATCCCTCCATTAATAGAAAATCTTTTCACATCCTTAATTAAACATTAACCTTATTAAATTCTTCAGAAACCTCTCGGATGTGTAACCCAAGCACCCTTCCCTCTCCTAAATTATATGTTTAGTAAATTTAATACACCAGAAACCCGAGAGTAACAATTAAAACCAATATGCCTTCATTTTTTCCCATCCGCACGTAGCTTCTCCCAAACTTGCAACCCGCCAATCACCAGACCACCATTAGCCCTCACCAGAACCTCTACATCCTCTCTAACCCTCTTTCCTACACTTCTTTATATTTTACTTCACAAAAACTTGCCCAGACAGCCCCTCTACATCCCAAAAACAGTCCATAGCTTCCTATCGTCACCACTGCTGCCACCTTGCATTGTTGCTACTGTTTGTACCTTTTTTCGACCTCCTACGACCATATAAGAAGTTTAATTATGAAGCCAAGACACCACCCTTTGATCCCATCAAGCCCCCAAGTCGTCACAGCAACTTCGTTGGCCATGACAGGCCCAAATGCGAGCATAAAACTCAGTCAATCCCTGAAATCCTAGAACAGCAGGTTAGTTCCATTCTACGGCTGTGGTTTGATGTTTTTATCGACCAAAACTCCTTTACCCTGACTCTAGCATGTACCAATACGTTTGCTCTACCTTTCCTCAAAGCCACTGCTCCTGGATCGCAGCGGATTTCCCGTGGCGTCGAATCTACGACGGAGTGTCCAGAACTTATGAATTCTGTTTCGAACCACTTTTCACCTATCTAAGTTCATTTTTCATTATTTTAATATTTTATTCAGAATCTAGATGTCGAGAGCTTTCTGACGCATATCTATTTGTTAGGTTTTCATCTGTTTACTATTTTTAAAAATTTAGAACATTTGCTATATCGCTGAACTACGAGAAATTATGTCTTCTTTGTGTCCAAAAGGACCAACACATCATAAAACCCTATTAAAATAATTGTTGTGAAAGGTTTAACATTTAAACCACTATTTTAGCTAATTTCTAGAATTTTTATAGAATTTAATAATTTTTAATTAGTTATTATTTTGGGGCTAAATTAGTACGTTGAATTGTGATATTAATGTGTAGTTTTGACCTAGGAACTCTTGTGACATAGTTCCATCATTGAAAAGTTAATTTTGGTAATATACATGTAGTTATAAATAATTTCCACAATTTAAAATTATTATTTTTATTATAGTACAAATTATATTATGAGAGGAGTTGGTACTTATGTATTAAATAAATGTTGTATTAACGTTATGACAACTAGTAGTCGTAGATGACAATATAATTCATACACGATGAGATAGTATAGATTATTAAAGATAGTTCATTATTATAGGTGAGCTTGGAAGGAGTTGAGAGGATACCGGAGTTGTCAGGCCTACCTTCAGGCAGCAGTTACAGGCAAGTGTACCTTGTCGGGGTTATAGTTTATTTTCTTTTTCTTTTCTTGTTGTTTATATCTTAGCATTACATGACGTAGGATTGTTGTTGCTTATTGTCTGTTTAGAAGATCGGTACCGATGTCATTATGATGACACCGAGTATTGACTTACGTACTACGTGCATATTGACGTATCCATTAACACGATTGAATACAGGACACTGACACATTCATGATGCGAGGTTGACATGATTATTCGTGGTGTTGACCTTGTAGTTATGTTCTGGATTGTTCCATATTATTGCTATTATTATCGAGATGTTTGTATAGACTTGACGTTGCTAGATTCTACACATGGGGTTGGGAAAAACTTGACTATTGTATCAGACCTATTGTCGGGTGGCCTGTTGTTTATGTGACCCTTTAGCTCTGTAGTAGAGTAGAGGATTATCACTATCGAGATTTATTATCCTTGGTCTCATGACACGATAATGGAGAAAAATATACTGCTGAGGAGCTTGTGAGCCTCAGTGGAGAGGTCTGATATTCTAGGAAAGATTCTCACTTGCACAATAGATATACTAGATACATAAATTGCCTTAAATCATATTTCCATATCTGTACCATGGCATGTATATTATGTACCTTGCTAGTCCCTTGAGGACCTGGCTATTTTCCAGGCATAGACGAAGCAGAAGACTACCCTAAGATTTACGGTTCAAGAGCTGAGACCGGAGACGTACCGACACAGGAGGACGAGATAGTGCCCAAGGATTTCTCGTGATCGTGTCATTTCCTTATTTAGACTTGTTATGCTATTTCCTTCCACTTCAGCAGACTTGTAGGTGGTTTTACTCTATTTTTGTGGTTTCGGGATGTCTTTGCCGGTACATACATGCTTACTTTCGCTTCTGGATATTTGCTATATTTTCAGTATTAGACTTGATATCTTTGTGGACTGTTACTTTGTGGATGTGATTATATATATAGCTTAAGCATCAACTAATGGGCTTGTTGTGTGGTTTGGCCCATTAATGAAGTGTTGCTAGCATGTATTCGTATTCCTGGTCCTACGTATGTTGGGACTGGGTGTTACATGTTTTTGTGGTGGCCCATGCAGGTCCTCGATTTTAAATTACTTCGGTTACGTTACTATACCGACGTGAGCCTGCAATTAGAATATGAAAGACCTATAGGATCACACACCTATATATCTTTGTTTGTTACTCGTCCTCGATCTCTATATCACTTTTTTTTTTACAGAGGTACATCTTATTATGAATCTAGTAGCTTATAAGTTTTGTTTCGTTTTGTAGTACAATGGACGAGCAAGCTGGCAACAAGAATCTCGCGGTTACTCCATAAAATGCGGTAGTGACTCATGTCGACGAGACCCTGCCGCCTGTTAGAGGTTATTCTGTCCAACATGATGACCCAACTACTTCGCACCCTTCGAGATTCAGGAGGGATGATATTCCACCAATGCCACCTAAGCCACCGATGTTATTCCCTCAGCTGGGACAACCAATGGACCCACAGCAACTGTTTCAGACCATCTATGTGATGATGCAAGCACAACAACAGATCCAGCTGGAGACTCAGAGGATACAGGCAGAAAACATGGAGTATCGTATTGTAGCAGCTTTGGAGAGGGTGACTCCACCTGCCCGACAGCCATCGATAGGAACACTTACTGATTTTTGCCAGTTGAAACTCGCTCCATTCTTGGGCAAGAAGGAGCCCACAGAGATTCACAAGTGGCTCACCAACATTCAACATCAGTTAGAGGTAGCAGAGATACCGAAAGAGCGTTGGGTGATTGCCGTCAGGATGCAATTGACCGACAATGTACACCACTGGTGGCTTACTGAAGAAAGAAGGCTTGGCCCGGATAATGTCACTTGGGAGGAGTTCTCCAAACTTTTTCAAGAGATGTATATGCCGGCTACCTTTAAAGCAGAGCTTCGAAGAAAATTTTTGCATCTCGTACAAGACAGCATGACTGTGGAAGAATATAACGCCGAGTTTCTAAGATTAAGCCGTTTCACACCTACACTGATCCAGACGGAGGAAGAAAAAATAGAGAAATTCTATGAAGGCCTGAGTTATAAACTACAAGAGCTTATCGGAGTGGTAGCACCCACCACTTAATCGGGAGTTCTTACTACGATACGGCATCTAGAGCGAATTCACAGGAAGGAGACAGGCTTGGAAAGGCCAACTATACTAGCCAGAGCTCAGCAGAGAGTTCCAGCAAAGAAGCCCATGACGAACTATCATCAGAAGTCTTTCCAGTCATCAGCAGCAACACTACCTGATTGCCATTACTGTGGCAAGAAGGGTCATATCGCAAGGGATTGCAGACACAGATTGGGACTATGATTACTCTGTGGTTCAGATCAGCATCCAGTACGGGACTGCCCAAATAGTCAGAGGGACGCACCAGGACCAGCATCCCAGCCACCGAGACCAATACTTCCAGCACTGAGAGCACCACAGACAGGAGCGGAGGCATGCGACCACCAGCGCTAGGAGGTTTCCAACAAAGGCCACCTTTACCATCCCAAGCAGCAGTATTCCAGCAGGCCCAGCAGCAGCCAAGGGAACCAGCATGTAGACGTGGTCAGGCCTTTGCCATGACCGTTGAGGAGGAGCAGACGGCAGGAGAGGTTATAGCAGATACCATATTAGTAGCTTCATTAACTGTTGTAGCGTTGTTTGATTCGGGAGCATCACACTCTTTCATTTCTACTAGCTTTGTAGCTACACATAGAGTAGCAACCTCACGTATCCCTAAAGTCATGATGATTTTGATGAGAAGTGGTGTAAGTCCCTCACCCAAAATTTTATTGGTATTATTATATTATATATGATAATTGTCTATATTTGTACCAATATACTTCTAACCAAACCCTAGAAAAATTGAACTAATTTTCACATTTAAATGTCACTCAATTATTGGAAACTCATGCAAAGTTCAGTTTGTAGAGGGGATAAGTGTTAAAACCCCATATTCAAATTTAGCTACTCATCCTTCACCGAACCCCTATTCAAATCGAACAGATAGGAGCAAGAATTCCTTCAAATCTTCAGTCTATTCAAATCTTAGTATTTTAAATTTGATCTAAACACAGAGGTTATCTCCCCCACCCTAAAAAGATACGATCCTATCCTAAATTGCAGTATTTATTCAAGAGGCAGCCCATGTAGCCCCACTTATCCAGTTTTTATAAATTTTGGATTATTTTAATATTTAATCTTCATGTTTGATTAATAATTATTATGTTTAGCTATTATAGTTGAATTATTAATTGGGGATAACTAATTCCCAAGCTTCTAACTAACTGGAGTGGTCCCCAAGTTTTATAACTAACTTTCTAACAACCTTATCCTTCCCTAACAACTTTTGGGTGTTTTATGTAATGATAATTGGGGGGGTCTAATTGAAAATCACCATTCTCCTTCTTCTCTGTATATATAATAAGAAAAGGAGAGAGAAAGGAATTTTTATTTTATTTTCCCTGAGAAGATCGAGCTCCCCCAAATTTCTCTTCTTTTCCAAATTTCTTCTTCGAACCCTAACCCTAACCCTAACCCTAACCCCAGCCTTGAAGGAGCCAGCCATGGCCGGGATTCCACCTTGGCGAGCAGCGACGTGCTCACCCCGGCTTGATTACAGCAACAAGAGTCTTACTCTTCGGTGAATTAGAGCAGCAACGCCACCATCCCCGATGGAGATCTCGGCGATGGCGATGGCAGAAGTCGTTCACTCCGGCAGCTAAGCACCCTTCGGATCAGCGGCAACACTTCAATCTCCGACGAACCATCCGAAGCCTACGAAAGGATCTTCTTCTTTAGCAGTCGATCATCATCATTTTCATAGATCGAGGTGAGGATTCCAAATTCTTTCTTCGTAGATGAAGAATTGTGCCGATCCTCCGTTTCTGATATTAGGACTTTAGGTTCAGATTTAATTAGGAGATCGATCGATTTAGATTCTCCTCTGCAGCATGACCATTGCACTCTTCGTCTGATCGATTGATGATTCGGTGAGTATCGATTTTCTTGCTTATTTCAAATTCAAGATGTATGTATAAAGTTTTGGTGTGTGACTTCCGTGTTTTTGATTCAAGAACAATCGGAACGAAGCTGAAGCCTGGATCGGACCGTTGGCAATAACTGCTCGCATTTTGTCTGAGTTCGAGTATGTAAGCGTTTGTTTTGATATTTTGTTTGATCTTCTATTTTTTGTTTTTTTTAGATTCGATCAGGTATGAATTCCTTGCCTAGTTTTTGATGTCCTGTAGTTGTTTGATAATTTGTTTCACAGAGTCCATTGAGCCATTCTTGGATGTGAAAGGGAATTGGGTCTGTTTTTCTGATCCGTAAACTTTCTTCGAGACACGAACTCTATTAAGGTATCACTCTACCCTCCATTGCTGAGTTTGTGCTAAGAATTTCTTGAATATTTAATTATAGACGTTGGGGGGAATTTGTTTGGGATGCAGGGTGCAATTGTTGTGTTCGATATTCGCCGTGTCCGTGCCTGAGTGCTCGTGTCTACCCGATGCGTTTAAATCCAGATCTAGTTAGCATCCGATTTTTACATTGGGTTGTTGTTGTAGATATCATGTTTATGAAGGATTTTACCACTAGCCTGTATTTTAATGTGTGTTTTATTTCTTAAATGTTAAACTTCTTCCCTAGATTTCTTTCTCTATATGAATTAGATGTGTGGATTTCTAATTGCTTCTTGGAAGCTATTACTAGTTTGGCCAGATATTAATTTTGTTGAGTTTGTGTCTACAGTGTCACACAGTACTATGAGTGACTTGTGGTGTGAATAGAGTGATGATAGCTTTAGAAAAATCTGTTGATAATATTTATGTTCGAGACTGATTTGGTATCAGTTGACTAAGAGACTGATTTATAGGACTATACATCAGTGCCTTGGTTAAATGGTCTGAATTGATTGAGGCTTGGACTGAATTGTATCAGGCTTTTCCTGAGATGAACCTTACTGTCAATACCTGCAGTAGGAAATATCCGATACCATTTTTGAAGCTTCTGAATACTCCTTCATTCTGGAACCTATCTGGGGGCTTGGTTAGCTATTATTAAAGGTTTTACCTTACTGAACCTGAGTGCTGTTCTGAGGACAGATGAGATACTCTATTATGTGTGATGATTATTTTAGTTTTAAATGATAAGGGTGTGGGGTTTCGATTGAACCATTAAATCTTGGAATAGTGTAGGCTATACAAACCTAAGTTTCAAACCTGAATTGGATTTCCATTCCCTTATCTTAGCTCAATAAACTTGATATCAAATCTGCTATAGACTGACTGTTCTCAGGTTTTGCTTAGGACTGAACCCTTAAGGATTGTATATTTTTCTGAACTACAAGATAACTGATTGTGTTGAAGTCAGGAACCATGGGTTGCATACTAGGATTTGGGTTCAGTTTTAACAAGTCAAATTTCTAATAGAGACTTTTAAGATTAGTTGTGAGCTTGAACATTACTGTCAATAAGCAAATTGCTTACTGATGTATATTCGAAATTGCTTGCTGTTGAGAGGGATATCAGTGAAGATTTCATATTATGTTGGGTATAGAGTTTAGCTATTGTTTAGCAGTCTAGTATTTTAATTATGTTTCCATGGACAATTGTAAGGATACTTGAGTATACATATATCATAGAAGTATGCAGGATATAGACTACATAAGTTGTACCTGTGTGGGTTCCTAAAAGAAAGTACAGAATATGAAATTGATATTTAAACCAAGTGTGGTGCTAATACCTAGAGTAACATGAGATGACTTGTTTCAGCCTGTTTTAGGACTGAATGTAACCTGGAAATTGAACTGTCAGTTTGTTTTCAGGTTGGGGTTATGTCCATAATAATAATTTCAGCATCTTGGGATTGATATTGGGAACTGTGCAGAGTATTTTCTTTAAGTTCATCTATTCAAGAGGTGTCCATACATCTGAGATTGGGGGTTTATCCTTAAGAATAATTTTGAGGCAGGGTTGAACTGATATGCATTAGTTTTAACAAAGGCTAATCCATGACAGTACTCTTTGGACTGACTGAATTCAGATCTTAATTGAGACTGATACACATCAGCCTAGGACTGATATCAGTCCTTTGTATCAGTCCTGCTTAGGGTTAAATTATTGTGTCAAGACCCAGACTGGTATTGGTTAGTTGGTCCTACCTTGGAGTTAATCATAAACTATAAATGCTCTATTCCTTTAGTGAACTATTGTGGTTCATTAGATATTGGCCACTTAAGGAATCATGGCATATAAGTTGGGTGACATGAAGTCAATGATAGAGTTGTCTCATACTTTAGAATATTATTTTTAGATCGTATAAATTGTAAAGATAGAGTTTATATATAAGATAGGTTTAGTGTTTAAACCAAGTTATGTTGAATGACCTTTTTAGACTAGAAGTATCTACCTTTAAATTGTTGGCTTATCAATTTGTAACCATATAACAGGAGGACATCCAGCAGTCCATCCCACACTTGATCACCCTGAGCAAGGCAAGTATACTCCTCGGACTTGTCCATTTTCTCATGTCTTGTATATTCATTCCTGTATCACCTTGTTGACACGATGTATCACGGGATTGTCTTGTTTCATGTTTCTTGAGTTTACTTGTGTCTGGAAGGAGAAATACTACAGATATGTGATCAAACCCATGTTACTATTCATGTGAATAGCTTAGGCCCCGCATCATGCATGCGGGACCAAAGCCGTACCATTTTATATTCATTGAATCTAGCCAAGCCGATCACACACTCTGGATGTATTTCAATATATTGCACTTTTCAGGTTCATGTTGTATTTTATGTTCAGGACTCAATTCAAGTTTCCTGTATTTACTTTCAGTATTCATGTTCAGGTTTCATGTCATGTTCTCATTTCTCGTACTTTATATTTTTTCTGTATTGATTTTCATACCATGATGTTCATGTTCATTTCCTTGGATATACTTAGCTCCGCTCCTGACTAGGATATGTTGTAGATGTACTTATAGGATACAATTCTACCTTATGGACTAGAGCCAGGATATTAGCTGAGCAGGATGAAGCCATGATTTGGCTTGAGGTTTCAGGTTTAGACTACTTAGCTTTACTTCTAGATATTGTCTTTAGAGTTCATAGCATATTTCATTCCTGTTGACTCTGGTACCTTTATGATATATGGATTTGTGGATTATGCTAATCGTTCTGGGAATGTTTTTAGATGCTGTGATTGTACACATTTATGTTTATCTGGTTAGATTTCCCTAGCTTGGTACAGCTTACTTCGTCGTATCTAATGACTAAGGTTGGGCGTGCCCGACTCGTGTCCGATTATTCGGAAGCGGATCGTGACATATTTTTATTGCTGGCCCATGCAGGTCTATCCTAATAGTACCTAGATATTAGTGTACTATTGGAGGACTTGATTTAGACTAGGGAAATTTGATCACAGCAAAGGAAATCGAGTACATCAGGTATATTAATATTATATAAACACCTTTTGTTTTAGGTTTAGGACATCTTAACAGTTTTCTATTTTTCAGATAGTTCAAAAGCACGTGACACCGGAATAGTCGATCCACCTACACTTGAGGGTTTCGAGCTCCCACTATCTTCTATCACTCTACTATTCCCATGGGTAGTACGCAGTTGACGGAGATGTTTGAAGAGTTCCTTGACACCCAGAAGGAGCATGCCATCCTTTTTCAAGCCAGACTTGTGGATACACTCTCCGAGCCAGGAAGGACTTCTGATTTCCAGACTCTCGAATCTTTGGGCTTTCCCGACACCGAGCACATATCTTGCACTGCAAAGCAGATCGAGAACCTGGAGCCGCCATTGAAGATCATCCAAGTCTTTGAGGATCCGACTCCTCTGAAGATTGAAGTCACCAACCGGGAGATCCAGCTCGTAGCATATACAGCAAGATGGAAAGCTGAAGCCCAAGGAAAAAATGAAGACTCATGACGAAGACAGCAACTACCCTGGACCCACAAAGCGTCACAACACACAGACAATGCTTATTCAGTCACATCATCAGCTGCATCATCAGAGGCTGATTTAGGCCACATTCGTTGTGTGTTTTGCAAGAGGACGTGACATCATGATTGACAAGTATCGCAAGAGGCTCGGACTCTGTTTATACTGTAAAACTTTTGCCCATCGAATGAAGGATTGCCAACAAATCACGGATCACAATGGCCTAAGAGCAGCAGGATCTCAGGAGCCAGCACGCCAACAGCCGTACATTCCTGCCAGAGCTTCTGTACTTCAGCCCTAGCGGGAGATTCAGATCCAGATTCAGCAATAGCATGGAACACTGCCGCAAGGACCAGCCTATGTTAGGACAGCTGAGGAAATTGAAGTGATTCCAGTCCTAGAGGAATAATGAAGACGGATTGAAGAAAGAAGACTCTTTTGCATAGTTGGAGAAAACCATGGATCGTGATTCATCATCCAGTTTCCTTAAATTTTTCTTAGCACCTAGATGATTTCTTGAAACTTCTTGTTTGAAACTTTGGCTGATGTCGAAACTTATTTCAAGATATTATTTCCTATTTCGGTAAACTTGTTTTAGATCCAAAATTCGATAATTATTGAAATCTATTATTCGATACCATTTGCATATTCGTTCATGACCTTGTTTTCTAGTGATGGTTCCGATTTGGAAATTTTGTTCCTTTATCAAACTTCGTATTAATTAAGATTTAATTTCTACTCGAGATTTATTTTGAAACCATGTTCCTCATTCGAAGCCTTGTTTAAGCTTCATCCTATTCAGGACATTGTCGACGATTCCTTTGAAGATTTTAAAGATTTTGTTTCCTAGTTGAGATTTGACTCATTCTCGGTATGAGATTTTGCTTTCCATTCGTGACTTTATTTCCATTTTAGGAATTGTTCTCTATTCATGACTGTGTTTCGACTATTTTGATTTGCTTTGTATTCACAATTCAGAACCTTGTTCCTATTCGTTGATTGGTACTCCTCCATTCACTCTTCGTAATCTTGCTTCCTTTTTTAGATTCTAATCAAAATTTTGTTTCCTGTTCAGAACTTGTTACAAATCGTAATTTTGTTTTCTACTCGAGGTTCAATTCTCTATTTAGAGATTGTTGGAATTTGGTTTATTCAGGACTTTGATTCCATTTGAGATTTTGAGATTCTATTTTTCATTTCGAGACCTTGCTTCATTCTTAAATTTTTTCATATTTAAGATTTTCCAGACTTTGAAACTTCAGTTCCTACTCGTGACTCGTTGAGACCTTGTTCCTTATTCGATACCTTGTTTCTTCGTCAAGTTTTTCTATTCAAGATTTTATTTCCTAATCACTACTTTGTTGATATTGGTTCTCTATTTGAGACCTTGTATCCTATTGGAGGTTTATTTCCGCCTTCGAGATTTTGTTTGATATTTCGTTATTATTTGAGATGTTGTTGAACCTTATTTCCGATACGAGATTTTATTCCTTATTTTATGACTGTCTTTGGTCTGATACTTTACTTCTATGCCATATTTGAGACTTCGTTACCTATCCAGGATTGCGTTTCATATACGAGATCTTGTTACCATCCTGAATTTCTTTGAGATTTCGGTTACAAATTAAAATTTTGATTTCCTGTTCGAGATTCTGAATCTCCCTGTTTGCCCTTTTATACTCACAATTCCTTGATGGGATCCCTTGTAGCTTATTAGTGCCAAATAAACCCTTGTATCCTATTAAACAGATAACCTCACCTTTATCAAGACTTGGATTATTTAAACTTTTTTTTTGAAATTCCTATAGATAAGGTCGAGAGACTATTCGTTGACCTACTAGGGCATGACAGTTACGCGCTGCAGTTATTATCTGTACTACGGATAATGAGGGTTTACTGCCGCCAGCAGCGCACTGGCAAGGCAGGAACTCCAAGTTGAGGTGATTGTAGACATTCATAGGTTTTCGAGTAGTATTGGGACTTTGTCATATTCTTCAACTTTTGGGTTGTTTCGTCAATGATTGTTGAAAAATGGATAAAGTTGATAGAATATTTGGTAACATATCATTATTTGAGTCCCAGAGCCAAAACTTTTACTGCAGCCAGGATACACTGGCAAGGCATGGATTTTAATTGAAGTGACTTTCGGTATATTTATGTCCTCGGATATCATAGAGACTGTATCCCAGTTTCATATGACCATTAATTTTCATGAATCATAGATCCTTGCACTTTCACCTTGATTTGGTATTAATACCTCCTGGGTAGTTTTCGTACGTTGGATCATTTGACTTTCTTAATAAATACATATTGCTAGATTTTGACTCCGTTTTTTCTGCTATTATCGTGCTTATATTTTGGTCGTGTTGTCTAAACCTTGATTTTGATCATGCCTATCTGACCGTGATTTTCCTATTTTGTCCTATTTTCAATCGTGCTAAACTTTCAATTCTAATCGTGCTTGAAAGTTCGTACCATGATGATTCTACTCTTGTATGTCGTAATTAAATTTTATTCCACCTCGTGCCTATTTAATTCTAGATCATTGATAAAAACATGTTATTTCAACTCCCTGTATGAAATTATCGTGCTTGGTCTTAATTGAACCTTGTCTCACTTCGTGCCTGACTCATTTTGATCATTATTGATCATGCCATTTTACCTGTCTATTTTGTCATGTTAAGTTATTCAAAATCCTACCTCTGATCATATCTACATAATCCTAATCGTGCCTAAATTGTATATTGATTATACTCAGTACCCATTGATAATATTGGATGAGTGAAATTCTGTTTGATCAGGGATAAGGTAGTTTGATAGTGGCCATCTTTATTCCATCGTGCCTCAACTTTTGTTTGGATTATGCTTAATGATCGCGGCCAAATAAATTACTCTTCCACTCATGACTAGATTCAGCTTATTTCAGGTCTACACTTAGTTGCTCCTTTTCAAATTTTGTCTTAATTTAAATTATTTTCTTAATCATGTCTACAGTACCCTTTGAATTTCGAGGACGAAATTATTTTAAGGAGGGGAGATTTGTAACCCCACTTATCCAGTTTTCATAAATTTTGGATTATTTTAATATTTAATCTTCATGTTTGATTAATAATTATTATGTTTAGCTATTATAGTTGAATTATTAATTGGGGATAATTAATTCCCAAGCTTCTAACTAACTGGAGTGGTCCCCAAGTTTTATAACTAACTTTCTAACAACCTTATCCTTCCCTAACAACTTTTTGGTATTTTATGTAATGATAATTGGGGGGATCTAATTGCAAATCACCATTCTCCTTCTTCTTTGTATATATAATAAGAAGAGGAGAGAGAAAGGAATTTTCATTTTATTTTCCCTGAGGAAATCGAGCTCCTCCAAATTCCTCTTCTTTCCTAAATTTCTTCTTCGAACCCTAACCCTAACCCTAACCCTAGCCTTGAAGGAGCCAACCATAGCGGGGATTCCACCTCGGCGAGCAGCGACGCGCTCACCCCGGCTTGATGACAGCAACAAGAGTCTTACTCTTCGGTGAATTAGAGCAGCAGTGCCACCATCCCTGGTGGAGATCTCGACGACGACGATGGCAGAGGTCGTTCACTCCGGCAGCTAAGCACCCTTCGGATCAGCGGCAACACTTTAATCTCCGACGAACCATCCGGTGCCTACGAGATGATCTCCTTCTTTAGTAGTCGATCATCATCATTTTCATAGATCGAGGTGCGAATTCCAAATTCTTTCTTCGTAGATGAAGAATTGTGCCGATCCTCCGTTCTTGATATTAGGACTTCATGTTCAGATTTAATTAGGAGATCGATCGATTTAGATTCTCATCTGCGGCATGACCATTGCACTATTCGTCTGATCGATTGATGATTCGGTGAGTATCGATTTCCTTGCTCATTTCAAATTTGAGATATATGTATATAGTTTTGGTGTTTGACTTCCATGTTTTTGATTCAAGAACAATCGGAACGAAGTTGAAGTCTGGATCAGACCGTTGGCAATAACTGCAAGTATTTTGGACTGAGTTCGAGTATGTAAGCGTTTGTTTTGATATTTCGTTTGATCTTTTATTTTTTGTTTTTTTGAGATTCGATCAGGTATGAATTCCTTGCCTAGTTTTTGATGTCCTGTAGTTGTTTGATAATTTGTTTCACAGAGTCCCTTGAGCCATTCTTGGATGCGAAAGGGAATTATGTTCGTTTTTCTGATCCGTGAACTTTCTCCGAGACACGATCTCTATTAAGGTATCACTCTACCCTCCATTGCTGAGTTTGTGCTAAGAATTTCTTGAATATTTAGTTATGGACATTGGGGGGAATTTGTTTGGGATGCAGGGTACAATTGTTGTGTTCGGCATTCGTCGTGTCCGTGCCTGAGTGCTCATGTCTACCAGATGCGTTTAAATCTAGATCTAGTTAGCATCCTATTTTTACGTTGGGTTGCTGTTGTGGATATCATGTTTATGAAGGATTTTACCACTGACCTGTATTTTAATGTGTTTTATTTCTTCAATGTTAAACTTCTTCCCTAGATTTCTTTCTCAATATGAATTAGATGTGTGGATTTCTAATTGCTTCCTGGAAGCTATTACTAGTTTGGCCAGATGTTAATTTTGTTGAGTTTGTGTCTACCGTGTCTCACAGTACTAAGAATGAGTTGTGGTGTGAATAGAGTGATGATAGCTTTAGAAAAATCTGTTGATAACATTTATGTTCAAGACTGATTTGGTATCAGTTGACTAAGAGACTGATTTATAGGACTATACATCAGTGTCTTGGTTAAATGGTCTGAATTGATTGAGGCTTGGACTGAATTGTATCAGGCATTTCCTAAGCTGAACCTTACTATCAATACCTGCAGTAGGAAATGTCCTATAACATTTTTGAAGCTTCTGAATACTCCTCCATTCTAGAACCTATCTGGGGGCTTGGTTAGCTATTATTGAAGGTTTTACCTTACTGAACCTGAGTGTTGTTCTGAGGACAGATGAGATACTCTATTATGTGTGATGATTATTTAAGTTTTAAATGATAAGGGTGTGGGGTTTCGATTGAACCATTAAATCTTGGAATAGTGTAGGCTATAGAAACCTAAGTTTCAAACCTATTGGATTTCCATTCCCTTTTCTTAGCTCAATAAACTTGATATCAGTCCTGTTATAGACTGACTGTTCTCAGGTTTTATTTAGGACTGAACCCTTAAGGATTGCATATTTTTCTGAACTGTAAGATAACTGATTGTGTTGAAGTCAGGAACCATGGGTTGCATACTAGGATTTGGGTTCAGTTTTAACAAGTCAAATTTGTAATAGAGACTTTTAAGATTAGTTGTGAGCTTTAACATTACCGTCAATAAGCAAATTGCTTACTGATGTATATTCGAAATTGCTTGCTGTTGAGAGGGATATCAGTGAAGATTTCATATTATGTTGGGTATAGAGTTTAGCTATTGTTTAGCAGTCTAGTATTTTAATTAGGTTTCCATGGACAATTGTAAGGATACTTGAGTATACATATATCATAGAAGTATGCAGGATATAGACTACATATGTTGTACCTGTGTGGGTTCCTGAAAGAAAGTACAGAATATGAAACTGATATTTAAATCAAGTGTGGGGCTAATGCCTAGAGTAACCTGAGATGACTTGTTTCAGCCTATTTTAGGACTGAATGTTACCTGGAAATTGAACTGCCAGTTTGCTTTTAGGTTGGGGTTATGTCCATAATAAAAATTTCAACATCTTGGAATTGATATTGGGAACTGTGCAGAGTATTTTCTTTAAGTTCAACTATTCAAGAGGTGTCCATACATCTGAGATTGGGGGTTTATCCTTAAGAATAATTTTGAGGCAGGGTTGAACTGATATGCATTAGTTTTAACAAAGGCTAATTCATGACAGTACTCTTTGGACTGACTGAATTCAGATCTTAATTGAGACTGATACACATCAGCCTAGGACTGATATCAGTCCTTTGTATCAGTCCTGCTTCGGGTTAAATTATTGTGTCAAGACCCAGACTGGTATTGGTTAGTTGGTCCTACCTTGGAGTTAATCTTAAACTATAAATGCTCTATTCCTTTAGTGAACTATTGTGGTTCATTAGATATTGGCCACTTAAGGAATCATGGCATATAAGTTGGGTGACAGGAAGTCAATGATAGAATTGTCTCATACTTTAGGATATTATTTTTAGATTGTATAAATTGTAAAGATAGAGTTTATATATATAAGATAGGTTTAGTGTTTAAACCAAGTTATGTTGAATGACCTTTTTAGACTAGAAGTATCTACCTTTAAATTGTTGGCTTATCAATTTGTAACCATATAATAGGAGGACATCCAGCAGTCCATCCCACACTTGATCACCTTGAGCAAGGCAAGTATACTCCTCGGACTTGTCCATTTTCTCATGTCTTGTATATTCATTCATGTATCTCTTTGTTGACACGATGTATCACGGGATTGTCTTGTTTCATGTTTCTTGAGTTTACTTGTGTCTGGGAGGGGAAATACTACAGATGTGTGATCAAACCCGTGTTACTATTCATGTGAATAGCTTAGGTCCGTATCGTGCACACGGGACTAAAGTTGTACCATTTCATGTTCATTGAATCTACCCAAGCCGATCATACACTCTGGATGTATTTCAATATATTGCACATTTCAGGTTAATGTTGTATTTCATGTTCAGGACTCATTTCATATTTCCTGTATTTACTTTCAGTATTCATGTTCAGGTTTCATGTCATATTCTCATTTCTCGTACTTTATATTTTTCCTGTATTCATTTTCATACCATGATGTTCATGTTCATTTCCTTGGATATACTTAGCTCCGCTCCTGACTATGATATATTGCAGGTGTACTTGCAGGGTACCATTCTGCCTTATGGGCCAGAGCCCAGGATATTAGCTGAGCAGGATGAAGCCATAATTTAGCTTGAGGCTTCAGGTTTAGACTACTTAGCTTTACTTCTAGATATTGTCTTTAGAGTTCATAGCATATTTTATTCATGTTGACTCTGGTACCTTTATGATATATGGATTTGTGGATTATGATGATCGTTCTGGAAACATTTTTAGATGCTGTGATTGTACACATTTATATTTATCTGGTTAGATTTTTCTAGCTTGGTACAGCTTACTTCGTCGTGTCTAACGACGAAGGCTGGGCATGTCCGACTCATGTTCGATTATTCGGGAGCGGATCGTGACAGCCGACCCCCCTTGCATCTTTGAAAACCTAATCCCTGCGCCACCAACTAGTTTGAGTAACCCAAAATCGAGAGGAGTCCAGAGAGAAAATTTTGAGTACTCAAGAATAGGTAACACTCACCTTTTCAATTATCATATCATATGATTCCTTAAACAAGTAGTTTTATTCATGGTTCCATTACGATAGAGGTGTATGATAATGTCTAGTAGAACCTATATAGGTAAAGTTAGGATCAAAATCTTCGAAACTGAGAAGCACTCATGTGTTCTTAATAAGCATACTTGTACTATCATCAACAGGGAGCCGACATACTGCTAAATCACTAGCACAATAGTTGCCTTCCTTTGGGGTGTCTCGGGTTGTAATGCCATTTAGTTTACCCTGTAATCTGTTCACAGCAGAGTAGTAGCATCAGGAATTAGATGACAAAGTTCAAGTTGGAATGAAAGTTCCTGTAATAGCAATTTAGATAGTACCAATAGCAAGTAGACAAGAAAGATTAAGAGTAATGAGTAGTTCACTCCTACCATCTATGTGACAGGACCCATGCGAACAAGACCCTCTACCCCTGAACGTATAGTCTATACTTTAGTACCAAACGGTCCAACAGTAAGTAGAGAGTACCAGGAATCGAGTGACAGTATGGTCTTTGGGAACCTAAAGGTTCGATTAAATCATAACATAGGCATATACTGGTACCTGTCTCGAAGGGTGAAGCAGATGAGTACAACCTTCGACACACAGGAATTGGGGGAATCATATCCCAGATGTGGTATATGCAGGGACTAGTAAAAACATGATTATAGGCCTAGTAGCAGATGACCCTGTCTTTACATCGAGCATATATTCCAGTAGGCTAGGCCAGAAGCCTGCATCTATATAATATGAGAATCAAATTATGACCAATACATATTATCTTGACATATATATAAGCTATAGAGACTAGATGGGAAGGTCATAGGCTAATAGGGTTTCCAGGCGTAGGCTCTGACCTGTAAGTAACATAGGTTGCCGGTTTGTTAGTATCCAAGTTAAGGGAAAGTCACCCATACCAGATTCGTAGACCCAGGCAAGGGAAAAGCTAACACGTAGCCTACAGGGATACCTGATATGTCATATCCATGGGACAGATTGCCATGTGTTTGGATGAGTGACATATACAATTGCATTGACCACCATTATACTATTTTGCTTCCTGAACACTAGGGGCCTGCGCATTTAGCATCAAGATAGCTAGGATCATATGGGTAGGTGTCCTAATCTAAGTTTCATGATAGGGCATAACTTTGTCACTAGGCCCCATGGATACTCAGAGTATCAGAAATCAGATTCAAGTATACTAGTGTAAAGAGTTGCAGTGGAATTGGTTGCAGTAGCAACAACTCGAAGATAGGAAAAAATAGAACTGTTCAGTCTCCAATGTAAATTGGCAACACACGCCTATGCCTTGTATCAATTGTTATTTTGTATGAATCTTTTGTTCAGTCCACAAGGGTGTATCGGTCTTAATTTGAATATCGGGTGTCATTCCAGGTTATTCACTGTCCAGACCACTCTTAATTGAGGGTACCAGACCTATTGTGGTATCAGTCCATTATTTCAATTGTGCAGTTCTATATATCATATATGTATCAGTCCAAATATATCTATTTATTTTTCAATCTAGTTTTTCCCTTTTATGATCAGATGACTGAAACTCTTTTAAGGTATCAATTTACGTTGTAGTAGGTTGCATTTGGTGTCAGGTAGTATCTTGTGACCGTTCCTGAGCATGGTGGTTGCAGTGTAGGCAAATGTAGGGTAGGTATGTCGAATTGAGGTTAAGGGACTGATAGTAGTAGTAGTACAGGCATGACGAACATCTGTTGTATGCTCTGATATGGTGGATAATGAAAATTCCTTTTAATTTAATGTGTACATGTTTGAGTTGTGGTAGAGTAGCAGTATGATGTTTATGTGTATGACTTAAATCCTAAGAGAAAGTCATGTGTTCTTACACAGGGGACATATACCCGAGAATGACTGAGAAGTAAGCGATCAATTTATGATCATATCATGTGTCCCAGGTAAAGGAAACTATAGGTAGGTGTAGTCTTGTGTACCATGGTCATAGGAAAGATTATCCTAGTATCAGATACTAGGACACTCATAGGAACAAGTTTACAATGTTTAGAATCTTGCTACATCATGTAAGTTCTCCTTCAACAACTTAGTCTCTAACCAGTAAAGATAATATATGGGTAGACTGGCATGATGTACTTTGGCATTTAGGTTACTGTCCTAAGATGTCCCATTGTGCCTACAAAGCCACAAAGGGTAGGGGTAGACTCCCAACCAGGTTAGACAACAAGGTATCATTCAAGAGAATGAGTACGGATTGTGTCATAAAGAAGAGTGGAATATTTACCACTATTTTTTTTAGTGTCAATGCTCAACGGAGATATAGGATTGACAGCTTCTTCAATAGGGTATCTGGTACTAAAATACTGATGGAGAATTGGACACGACATGTGTTATACCGAGTCTGGAACAGTAGTATGACTAGAGAGTATATTATAGCAACACCTTATAAATACGGTTATCTGGCATGTGTGGCAAGGGAGTCAAGTCATAATTTGTATCAAGGGTACTTCGTATCGGGTTACCTTGTAATAGGCAACACTATACCCAAATAAAACTGGGTACTAGAGCATCAGTTGTCACACGAGTATCAGTTAACAGAGGAAATACCAGTAGGTTAGGTACTCGAGTATCACTAACATAGATTCAATTAACACAATGTGTCAGTCAAGGATACTGAAGGATAGTGTATCAGTAGAGTAGTGTCCATCTCTAGATAAGAACGTCAGTAACCTACAGATGTAGATAGCCTATAACAGAGTAAGGGACAGCAGTTGAGGGAAGCAGTCATGGGCATTAAAGGATAGGGGTCTAAGGGGGTATCCTATACAACCTTTGTGTACAGTTGATAGTACAAGATAGGATATGTGATACCAGCATATGGTAAGGGGTAATGTGTTCAGGTTTTAAGAAAATGAACACCATTCCAGAAATTGGAAATGAATACACTGGTAGTGTCACGACCCGCACCCTAGAGTTAGGGCACGAGAACGTAACAACGCCCAGCCTACGTCGCAGTGTCGGCGGTAGAACGCTGTCCTAGGTCTCAATGCATCTAACAGTATAAGACTAAACAGTTTATACTCCCCGAATGGGAGTGACATAGCAGAATGTAAACTCAATCACATCTAAGGTAGAGCATAAAGGAAGATAGATAAAACATGAAATCGAAAAGAGATACAACAGATAGAAGTCTAGTGTCTTAGATACAAACTCAGGATACATCTCAAAACCCAAATACAGTAATCCATAAATATAACTCAAGATGACTGAAAATAAACTATAAGCAAAAACCCTAGCTATCTATACAACCTCTACTGTCTCCTCTAGGCTAGCAGGCAACCTCCAGGCTATCTGTAAAATTTATCAACAGGTCCAGTCAGGACGGGAGCGAGCACAGTACATCTCAACAGATCATAGCAGGTTAGAAAATATAATCATGCAGTAAAGTAAGATACAGGATCTGAAGGAAATACAGTATGTAAACAGAGAAAGAGAACTGTAATAGAAATATCTACTATACATAGAGAACTAACAGTGACTAGTGAGTCAGAGTAAAATATAAACATGTGAATGGCATAGGAGATTCATGACTACAGCTAAGAGAATGATTCATGACTACATCTACTTGGATAATATTCACATGTCTATTTCTACTCCCCCATCCCCAATCAATACACAAGGATCTGTTCAAGTTATGTTAAGATTCGTGAAACTTTACATGGCTCATAAAATGAGTGATACGTGAAGGTTATTCATGATGGCTCTGTGAACATGAGAGTACATGTGTCACAAGTGATTCGTGAATCAGAGGAAGCATAGAGATACGTGATAATTCATGAAACGCACAAAACATGCAGTATCCGATGCTCCCGAGGGGGATAACATCTCATGAAAAGATCCATATAGTACCAATCCGTGTGACCAACGTGACAGTATCAAGTAAAGTAATTTAAAGCAAGAAAATAATTCTAAATAGGATATGAAATTATCAGAGAATGTACTCGCCTGATATCTGAATGTCCAAGGTAAAGATATGTCCGAGGAGAGGTGTCTGGCTCCTAATTAGAACAGCACAAGTCACAACATGTCCAGAAGGGTAATATAAAGTACTACAATGCATTCTACATGAATCTAGGTCAAACTAGGCCAAAGTCAACCCTTGGTCAACTCTGGTCAACTGTACTAGTCAAACTAGGTCATATCCTAACCCAACAAGTCTTACTAGGCCTAACCAAGATTATCCTAGCAAGCACACATCAATACAAGGCTATACAAGCCAACATACACCCAACTCTTTATAGCATGCAATTATTCAATACTCAAATAGGCAAGAATTCACATTGGATATACACTAGGTAATCTATTACTTTAAGCTATATATGTCTACACATATATACATATGCATATATTGGTATTCAACATTAGGTCTATAATCATGGCATTTCAAATGGTTATATAAACTTATATATTACAACACAATATGCTAACATATATATAATATACATACATAGCTAAGTTAACTATATTCATAAATACTTATTTAAGAGGCTATGTGTGTGTATGTGAACATGACAAAGGGGCAAGTGAGGGTTAAATGGGCATACATAGTGTATACATATCAAAGAGTGTCAAAGTGTAAGTGAACAATGTGTCAAGTGTGATAGTGTCAACATAGTGTAAGGGGGTACATGAGGTAATATAGGATTTGTGTTAACATAGTACATTACATCTCATTAACTTGTATATTGCATACATTACATCTATTATTACATTACATTCATGCTTGCATTCATTCAATATTCATTTATTCTCTTGTACTACTATATGCACCATACATTACATACTGTGGAACCTACATATTCATTACAAGCCATACTTATACATGCTTACATTGGATAGGATACTTACACCTCATACATCATTTATTTAACCATTTACTCATGCTTGCATTCTCTATTTAATTACATAATATATATATACATTAACATGGGTTAAAATCAAATAGAACATTATATTATACACAAGGGTGCACAAAATGCATATGCCGAATAGTAACTCCTACTAATAATCAATATTGTACCATATCAGCATGCATTAAAATCTAGGATTAAAGTATGTTATAGATCTATGTGTTAGCTTTCCTAAACTTCAAACGGATCGCGTTTTCGTTTCCGGAAACTCCCGGAATCGCGAAAACACCGAGAACGCGTTTGTCTTTCGTACAGCTGACACTCAAATAATTCTCCAGAAAGTTATAGAAAGAATTAGGCCAATTAATACATGTTTTTGGAAAGCTAACTTCAATACGCTTCTTCTAAAAAAAACGGAAGATTAAACCGAGCTTTGAGCTAGAAGTTATGTCATTTCTAAGTTAGGGCTGAAATTAAAAATGTGGATAAAAATCATGACGGATTTGGGTAGTTTGAGACAAAAGAACACAAGTATATAACATAATATATTAAAAACTCACTCTCTACACTAATATATATATATGAGACACTATAGAACACATCTCCAATACAAAAATATGAGATTAAACATGTAATAATTCATTCATACATAACAACAACACATAGTGTGTCCAAATTTGGGATTTTTCTACATGGACACAACCACAACACAAAGGACACTCCTATGACCTCCAAATGGACACGAAATGGACACAAATAGAGATACAACCATGGGGGTCATTCCTATGGGTTCAAAATAGACCTATATACATGAGAAAATGAAAAGGAGAAGAGATTTATACCTCCCGGTAGATCGAATCGAAGAAAAGCCTTCCCGGAGCGACACCGACACGTAGAGATTCCAAAAGGACACGAACGACCTCCGAATCCTCCCAAACTTGGGTAGCTTCCTCCTTGGCTAGAATGGAGAAGGAAAGAAGAAGATTTGGTGGCAAAATGGAAGGATTTGGTGGAGAAATTGCTCGGGATTGCTCTCTAGGAATTTGGAAAAGAACAAGAGAGAGAGTGTGGATGAGAATAATGAAATAAACTTGAGCCTATCCTCTCCCAAAGTGGCTGGCCATATGGGGCTATTTTTCCTATTATGGTAAGGTCCAAAATGCCTCCACAAACCTATTCTATGAGTATTAGGAAAGGGCTAATTGGTTGGGGCTAAATTAGTCATTCTAAAGTCTCTAATCACACTAACCTTATCCATAATAATTAGTCTAACCTCTAACTAAAATATTTCTATCATGTGGACTAAAATTAATATCATGTGGGCCATGCCTAACTAGTGTGTGGGTCCCACTAGAGTCAAACTACCCCCGGGTCCCTGTTTCAAGTCGGATTGAGTTGAAATTCGAACCCGACTCAAATAACTCCAAAACAATATCATAAGTAATAAAATAATATCAAAATAATTCAAAGAGGTCAAATGCAAAAAATATCCTTAGGTCAAAAATGACATTAAAATATTATAATCACATGGTTAGGCTCTAGGTCAAACAGTCTATAGGGTTTCACTAGCAAAACGTCAAGACCTCAAGTCATTGATTTAAATAATTTTATAATGATTTAAAATCACCAAAAATCATATCATGAATTAAATATTATTATTAAAATAATTATAAATACAAAATTTTAAAATTACCCTCATTTGGGAAACTGGGTGCTACAACTCTACCCACCTTAGAAAAATTTTGTCCTCGAAATTTAAGATCGATAGTACTCCTTCTAGAGCCTCTAACCTACCCAATATCTAAGGTAACACTTCCTAACACTGGAATAATAAACAGACATCTAAAAAGTGTCAATCTAGGAATACCTCCAATACTGCTCTGCTGTACAGCGATAATGGAACTTCAATAGAATATGGACTGGAACCTATATCCAAGGGACTGGATCTATTTTAAAGTGGTCTTAACTAAGGATGAAAAGGAACTGATCATAGGCTATAGGTATGCTCAAACTATTATCTTCCTATTAACCATCTATTAATACATTCTATTACCATAGGAACGATGCATTACTAAGACATATAGGCCCCTATCTCTCATAACACATTTATACTCACCAAAAGTCTAGTACATCCTATCAAGGCTGATACTATAATCTCTCCTAAATCTCCTAAGCTACATGTTTATAGACACACATCCCCACATCAAGGACTAACCCATATATATCTACAACTGATACTAATGGAGTGACGTCCCTATTTTCCAACAATCAAGGTCTAAAATAAATTTATCTAAATCATGCAATTTGAAGGAATAGTATACAAGGTCAGGGCATACCGTAGCAGTTGGAAGTCTCACCTAGGTACACTAATCATTCTAGGTCAAAACAGTACTATGGTATCAACACACAAACAATCTAGGGTGTCCTAATTAGGAAGGTAAGGGAACAACAATCATCAAGGTTGTAGGGCTGTCTACCATCCTATATAAAAATTGGTCATTAACAAGCAACTAAGAAATTATTAAAAGGTTACTATTCCATAAAATGGCAAAAATTGAAAATTTAGGCACAACAAATCACAAATAGATTTTTGTCTTGACACGATCTAAGTTGATCAATTTCGGGATAAAACGAGATTTGGACAATAAGGGAAATCAATGAAATCAAAGTATGAGCACGAGCATCCAATGATGGAGGTTCAGGTCATGATTAAATTTAATTCGACTGAGTACGAATACGAGGTTCATAGGCGATGAAAATATTTCAAGAAGAATTGTCAAGGCTGTCGCGAATGAGACTCTAGGGTCAAGTTTAACTATGTCTCCATTCTCGTAGATTGATATATGAAAAAGCGAACCAAAGTGCAATAGGTTAATCAGACCATCATGTACCGGTTCTGATTAGACAATATGTTAGTGGGTGGCCACCCAATAAAATATGTCATGACCAAGCTCGAAAATAGATAAGCTTGCAAAACTAAGGCTAATTTAGCAGCACAAGATATAAGGATGGTAATAATGAAAGGAATTACATAGTCCAAGTTTCTTAACCAACGGGTCAAGTAATCAGATAAGGTACAAGGTTAAGCTTCTAAGGAAACAAGCAGAACACCATCACATGTCGGGTCGAAAGAATTGAGTCAAGACTGGATTTCTAATTGAAATAAGAAGAAATTTAGTATAATGGTAGAGGTTATAGTTTAGCCAGTTGACCAGAAAATCATATCAAGAAAATAGATACAAGAAGATGGGTTTTAGTGGGACATGATATACCTATACGAAGGTGAGCTCGTCTAGGTCTTGCATATAAGATTTGTTGGAGGGTAACAGCTAGTATTACATTCCGAATATCAAAGTCACGATAAGGAACGTCAAGGATCTCAATTAGAAAGTGGGAGTTCAAGAGGTGGTAATTAATGCACAAAAATAATGAAGATCGAGTTAGTCATCTGATAACCAGTTACGTCTTCTCTGAGCTACATAATTTACGTCACTTCCTTAGCCTTCCCCATGCAAAAGATACGAAGATTCAAGGGTTTCAAAGTACATCTGGTAGGGACAACAAGATATGGGTAATTAATGTAATGAGACAGAGTTTAAGATAAGAGGTAAATAAGAATGCAAGGGAATAATGGCGAGAAAGAATAATGAAGATATGTTCCTTCTTATCGGTTCAAACGAGAGGAACCCATCAAGCTTAAATTCAATAGCAAGGAATGAGGGTGAATCCAAACAAGAGGAAAAGGAATTCCAATTGAAGTTCAAAATGAGTTTCTCAGGGGTCGTCCTAGAAATCTCTCAAAGAATCCTAAGTGTGATTGAGTACCTTGGATTTGAAAATATTAATCTAAATACAAAATTAAACAACAACAACAAAATTTTATCAAAATTATCAACTAATACCAGGATTCAAAGTTCTACAATGAATCCACAAAATCAAATTCAAATCAAGGAAAAAGGTGAATCAAAACAAGGAAAAGGAGTTTAAATCGGAATTCAAAATAAGATTCTCAAGGGTCATCCCAGGAATCTCTCAAGGAATCCTAACAGTGATTGAGTATCCTCTCATCCTAACACCTAAATTTATATATCCTGTAGCAGGCTCGTAATAGTACAACTAAGTCGCTGCGCTACTACGAAATCGCACTAATGCAAATCTCGACCTGCATGGGCCACCACTAAAACGTGTCACGACCCGTACCCTAGAGTTAGGGCACGAGAACGTAACAACGCCCAGCCTACGCCGCAGTGTCGGCGGTAGAACGCTGTCCTAGGTCTCAATGCATCTAACAGTATAAGACTAAACAGTTTATACTCTCCGAATGGGGGTGACATAGCAGAATGTAAACTCAATCACATCTAAGGTAGAGCATAAAGGAAGATAGATAAAACATAAAATCGAAAAGAGATACAACAGATAGAAGTCTAGTGTCTAAGATACAAACTCAGGATACATCTCAAAACCCAAATACAGTAATCCATAAATATAACTCAAGATGACTGAAAATAAACTATAAGCAAAAATCCTAGCTATCTATGCAACCTCTACTGTCTCCTCTAGGCTAGCAGACAACCTCCAGGCTATCTATAAAATTTATCAACAGGTCCAGTCAGGACAGGAGCGAGCACAGTATATCTCAACAGATCATAGCAGGTTAGAAAATATAATCATGCAGTAAAGTAAGATACAGGATCTGAAGAAAATACAGTATGTAAACAGAGAAAGAGAACTGTAATAGAAATATCTACTATACATAGAGAACTAACAGTGACTAGTGAGTCAGAGTAAAATATAAACATGTGAATGGCATAGGAGATTCATGACTACAGCTAAGAGAGTGATTCATGACTACAGCTACTTGGATAATATTTACATGTCTATTTCTACTCCCCCATCCCCAATCAATACACAAGGATCTGTCCAAGTTATGTTAAGATTCGTGAAACTTCACATGGCACATAAAATGAGTGATACGTGAAGGTGATTTATGATGGCTCTGTGAACATAAGAGTACATACGTCACAAGCGATTCGTGAATCAGAGGAAGCATAGAGATACGTGATGATTCGTGAAACACATAAAACATGCAGTATCCGATGCTCCCGAGGGGAATAACATCTCATAAAAAGATCCATATAGTACCAATCCGTGTGACTAACGTGACAGTATCAAGTAAAGTAATTTAAAGCAAGAAATTAATTCTAAACAGGATATGAAATTATCAGAGAATGTACTCGCCTGATATCTGAATGTCCAAGGTAAAGATACTATCCGAGGAGAGGTGTCTGGCGCCTAATTAGAATAACACAAGTCACAACATGTCCAGAAGGGTAATATAAAGTACTACAATACATTCTACATGAATCTAGGTCAAACTAGGCCAAAGTCAACCCTTGGTCAACTCTGGTCAACTGCACTAGTCAAACTTGGTCAAACTAGGTCATGTCCTAAACCAACAAGTCTTACTAGGCCTAACCAAGACTATCCTAGCAAGCACACATCAATACAAGGCTATACAAGCCAACATAGACCCAACTCTATATAGCATACAATTATTAAATACTCAAATAGGCAAGAATTTACATTGGATATACACTAGGTAATCTATTACTTTAAGCTATATTTGTCTACACATATATACACATGCATATATTGGTATTCAACATTAGGTCTATAATCATGGCATTTCAAATGGTTATATAAACTTATATATTACAACACAATATGCTAACATATATATAATATACATACATAGCTAAGTTAACTATATTCATAAATACTTATTTAAGAGGCTATATGTGTGTATGTGAACATGGCAAAGGGGCAAATGAGGGTTAAATGGGCATACATAGTATATACATATCAAAGAGTGTCAAAGTGTAAGTGAACAATGTGTCAAGTGTGATAGTGTCAACATAGTGTAAGGGAGTACATGAGGTAATATAGGATTTGTGTTAACATAGAACACTACATCTCATTAACTTGTATATTGCATACATTACATCTATTATTACATTACATTCATGCTTGCATTCATTCATCATTCATTTATTCTCTTGCACTACTATATGCACCATACATTACATACTGTGGAACCTACATATTCATTACAAGCCATACTTATACACGCTTACATTAGATAGGATACTTACACCTCATACATTATTTATTTAACCATTTACTCATGTTTGCATTCTCTATTTAATTACATAATGTATATACATTAACATGGGTTAAAATCAAATAGAACATTATATTACACACAAGGGTACACAAAATACATATGCCGAATAGTAACTCCTACTAATAATCAATACTGTACCATCTCAACATGCATTAAAATCTAGGATTAAAGTATGTTATAGATCTATGTGTTAGCTTTTCGAAACTTCAAACGGATCGCGTTTTCGTTTCCGGAAACTCCCGGAATCGCGAAAACACCGAGAACGCGTTTGTCTTTCGTACAGCTGACACTCAAATAATTCTCCAAAAAGTTACAGAAAGAATTAGGCCTATTAATACATGTTTTTGGAAAGCTAACTTCAATACGCTTCTTTTAAAACAAACGGAAGATTAAACCGAGCTTTGAGCTAGAAGTTATGACATTTCTAAGTTAGGGCTGAAATTAAAAATATGGATAAAAATTATGACGGATTTGGGTAGTTTGAGACAAAAGAACACAAGTATATAACATAATATATTAAGAACTCACTCTCTACACTAATATATATATATATATATATATATATATATATATATATATATATATATATATATATATATATATATATGAGACACTATAGAACACATCTCCAATACAAAATATGAGATTAAATATGTAATAATTCATTCATACATAACAACAACACATAGTGTGTCCAAATTTGGGATTTTCCCACATGGACACAACCACAACACAAAGGACACTCCTATGACCTCCAAATGGACACGAAATGGACACAAATGGAGATACAACCATGGAAGTCATTCCTATGGGTTCAAAATAGACCTATATGTATGAGAAAATAAAAAGGAGAAGGGATTTATAACTCCCGGTAGATCGAATCGAAGAAAAGCCTTCCCGGAGCGACACCGACACGTAGAGATTCCAAAAGGACACGAACGAGCTCCGAATCCTCCCAAACTTGGGTAGCTTCCTCCTTGGCTAGAATGGAGAAGGAAAGAAGAAGATTTGGTGGCAAAATGGAAGGATTTGGTGGAGAAATTGCTAGGGATTGCTCTCTAGGAATTTGGGGAAGAACAAGAGAGAGAGTGTGGATGAGAATAATGAAATGAACTTGAGCCTATCCTCTCCCAAAGTGGCTGGCCATATGGGGCTATTTGTCCTATTATGGTAAGGTCCAAAATGCCTCCACTAACATATTCTATGAGTATTAGGAAAGGGCTAATTGGTTGGGGCTAAATTAGTCATTCTAAAGTCTCTAATCACACTAACCTTATCCATAATAATTAGTCTAACCTCTAACTAAAATATTTCTATTATGTGGACTAAAATTAATATCATTTGGGCCATGCCTAACTAGTGTGTGGGTCCCACTAGAGTCAAACTACCCCCGGGTCCCTGTTTCAAGTCGGATTGAGTTGAAATTCGAACCCGACTCAAATAACCCCAAAACAATATCATAAATAATAAAATAATATCAAAATAATTCAAAGAGATCAAATTCAAAAAATATCCTTAGGCCAAAAATGACATTAAAATATCATAATCACATGGTTAGGCTCTAGGTCAAACAGTCTCTAGGGTTTCACTAGCAAAACGTCAAGACCTCAAGTCATTGATTTAAATAATTTTAAAATGATTTAAAATCACCAAAATTTATATCATGAATTAAATATTATTATTAAAATAATTATAAACACGAAATTTCAAAATTATCCTCATTTGGGAAACTGGGTGCTACAGGTAACCAACAACACAGTTATAGGACTTGACCTCAACCCTCTCACATGTCCATTCCTTATTTTCTGAATATAGGTTAGGATCTAAGAAGATGGGATATATACAACCAGACCAATAAGGAAAACCAAAAGAGCTTAGACCAAAGGGTTGGGAGACAAAGTAGATACGTTACTCCCTACTTAGATCCTTTATTTGACATTGGAAATTGTAATCAACAGGTTACTTAGATCTCGATACGGAGTCTGACCCATATCAGCAGCTCGGGACCACAGGCAAATGTATATACTGATTGTTACAGTTTCTGATAGTTTTTTTACATGTCATACATATGTCTAGCTACTTGTTGACACGTTCGTCACACAAATATTAGTATCATGGATTTATTGTACATCTTGATTGTATTTTACATGTTTACCTCACTGCGATTGATTCCATGTGTACTAGCTGGGCAGGAAATATCTTAGTAGACATGTGAACTACCCATTCCATCCCTATGATGTCTATTCTTGAATAATTGTAGCTGCACACGACACGTGCAGGGTGCCGAATGCAGGGTGCCGAATTTATCCCTTAGCCGTTCACACGTCAAAAAGGATATTTTAACACATGTAGATAGTTCTTATTCCAGTCATTTCATCTTGTTTTGCCACTTGCCATGTCACCATAATTTACATATTTGCTTTCTCGTACCTATTTCTTAATGATAGAGTTTACATGTCTTTTTCCATTGTACCATGATGCTAGTTACTTCCAAGTTTCATTCTCATATGTTATATACATGTTCTATGATTCTGTTGGGGCTCGGATAGCGGTCATATGTGTGCTTATTCCATTCCTGACTGAAAAACCAATATTTTAGGTGATGAGTTAGAGGAGTTCTGTACCACTTATTATGAGCAGACTATGCACCCTGATCTGAGCATGCAGGAGGACTCGGATGCGGGGCTATCCTCCGCATGAGACATTTAGCTAGATATTATTCTGTAGAGCAAGAGTTGCCTTTGGAAACTCTTATATTCATTTTACTTTATTTTATTTGAGGATTATGAGAGTTGAGTAGTGGACATCCATCTGAGCACATTTTATTCTCGTGAGATTATTTTATCTATCACATTTTGGTCTCTATCTTGGAGATTATTCAGATCTGTTATTATCTTCTCTCTCACTGTAGTTATTTGTATATATTTATTATTGTGGACTGATCTGTGGATTTTTTGTTGTGTTATAGAAATCTATAAACTGCATGGTTGTATTTGATAAAATGTGGAGATGACTAGACAACGTTCTACCGTCGATACTGCAGCGTAGGCTGGACATACCCATGACTCATGCCCAAATATTGGGTACGGGTCGTGACAGGTGGTATTATCCCAGTTAGTGACACATGTAGAGCTTGTTCGGTAGTGGTCTGTGGAAGAGAGATGTGGGCTCAATTCTTAATCCTTTTTATGCCGGATTATGACGTTGTACTTGGTATGGAGTGGATGAGCCATTACCATATGACATTAGATTGTCGGCTTGGACGAGTTATCTTTAGACCACCTGGACACCCGGAGTTTGAGTTTCTTCGTGGAGCTAAAGAGCATGGTACTACACCTACGCTTAAAGAACATATTGTTGATGACAGGGTTGAGTATCCGAAAATTGTAGCAGATTTTGTGGATGTATTTTCTGATGACTTGCCAGGTTTGCCACTTGATCGGGAAATAGAATTCACCATTGACTTGATTTCAGGGGCGGATCCTGTCACATCACCCATGTACAGGTTGGCGTCGAAGGAGTTAGACGAGTTGAAGAAGCAAGTTGATGATCTTCTAGACAAGGGGTTTATTAGAGCCAGTAAATTACCATGGGGAGCACCTATCTTGTTTGTACCGAAGAAGGACGGATCAGTTCGATTATGTATTGATTACAGAGCCCTTAATGCTGTAATAATCAAGAATAAGTATCTGTTGTCGCGCATTGACGATCTGTTCGACCAGTTGCATAGATCTTGCATGTTCTCGAAGATAGATCTCAGATCTGGGTATCATCATATCAAGGTAAGGAGAGAAGACATACTGAAGACAGCTTTTAAAAACTATGTATGGGCATTATGAGTTCTTAGTGATGCCGTTTGGTTTAACCAACGTGCCAACAGTTTTTATGAGCTTGATGAATAAGGTGTTCCATCCATATTTGGATAAGTTTATAGTGGTATTTATTGACAACATCCTGGAGTATTCTAAGAGTAGGGAGGAGCACGAGGAGCATCTTCGCATCATTCTAGAGACGTTGAGGAGAGAGATATTTTATGCCAAGCTTAGTAAGTGTGAATTCTATCTTAATAGAGTTCCTTTTCTTGGGCATATTATCGCGGGAGAAGGACTCTCAGTTGATCCGGAGAAGATAGCTACAGTAGATTCATAGCCAACACCGACATCAATTGCAGAGGTTAGGAGTTTTCTCGAACTTACCAGAAATTACCGGAGGTTCATCAAGAATTTTTTGCAGATTGCAAAGCCGATGACACGATTGACACACAAGGATCAAGAGTTTCTATGGACAGAGGATTATCAGAAGGCTTTCGAGGAGTTGAAGAAGAGGTTGACCTCAGCACCTATTTTGACGCTTCCTTCTGGATCGAAAGGATTCGTTGTATATAGTGATGCATCAGGTAGTGGACTTGGATGCGTATTAATGCAACACGAAAAAGTCATTGCCTACGCATCGAGACAATTGAGGGTACATGAGAAAAATTACCCCTTGAGTTAGCAGTAGTGATATTTGCATTGAAGCCGTGGAGGCATTACTTATACGGAGAGCGTGTGGAGATATCTACCGACCAAAAGAGCTTGAAGTATATCTTCACACAGAAGGAGTTGATATGTGGCAGAGACGGTGGCTGGAGTTGATAACATACTATGATATAGAGGTTGATGACAGACTATGATATAGAGGTTGATAACAGACTATGATATAGAGTTGCAGTACCATCCTGGTAAGGCGAACGTGGGAGCAGACGCTTTGAGCTGGAAGCCTATTGCATATTTCTTGACAGCTCAGTCGCAGCTATTGGAGGATCTTCAGAAGCTTGGAATAGAAGTCATTATGCCGGGATAGCAGGGAGTACTGTCACGATCCGATACCCAGATTATTGGGCTGGGCCGATTCATGTCCAGCCTAAGCTAGGGATAAACGTAGTAAGCTGTTCTAAAGACAAACAATATATAATCAAAGTGTGCTAACAGTTCTATATGTCATGTTGAGTCAGAATAATATTCCAAACACAAAATTATCTCATATAAAAATATGTTCCAAATACATAACCAGGACATAAAATTGGATACAGGTCCAGTATCAAAATACATAGTCTAACAATATGACTACTCTCAAAAGTCCCGAGCAACTGCACAAACTAGACGAATTTCTCCGCAGGTACATCCTCGTAAGGTAAAGTCTGATCCTCGATGGCAACTCCATAATAGAAATCACATAGCAACTCCTCCTCGGTAAGTATACCTACAACGTTATCCTGTTAGGACGGAAGCAAGTACTGATTCTAACAAACTAAATATACGAAGCATGAAATAAACTGAAGTGTAATAAACAGGAATCATGGCATATCACAATCTATCATGGCAAGGACACATATGTCATAGAGAATGATATGTATATGTAATATTTAAACTGTAGCAGGTGCGTGATCGTCAATAGATGTACAATGTACAGGGGACACATGTAAATGAAATGTACTTCCGTACAAGTGATACGGCGATAGATGTACATACGCACAAATCCGCTTTGAGAAAAAGGCCTACGGCGCAAGTAACATATAAAATAAAACTTTGCTCGAGTACGGTAGAGGGGGCATGATAATGTACACAACTATCAGTTTTCCCATAACCCAGATTCTAAATATGTGAGAGATACGAGAATAGAATAAAATAGGGTGGATACTGAGAGCAGTATAAAGTATGTGAAACATAAAGAGATATGACTTGCAGTTTAGGCATCGATTTTTAACATAGTTTATACACGACTTATTATATACAGTAAATAAAGTTTGTAAAGGTACTTGCCTTGTGCAAAGAAAGGGTATATAGGTGAAGCTAAAGCTATCCGGTGTCTCGTCACTGTAAAAATGACACATAAACTTAGTTTTTTTTTATACTAAGCTAAATACTAGGACACTAGTGGTACGACACGACTTTCTGACTAGACACCTAGCCAAATGATGACTTTAGCATATGAGGCCAATATGGGATGATACAATACCTAAACCAACTTTTTAGGGCCTTTATACTATGGTAGGATGAGATCCAATACAAAATATCCCAAAATCACACAATACATCGCAAGTCTTAATTATTCAATAAATAAATCAGATTGTACACTGTGTTCTAACAATTATTAAGATTGGCAAAATGCTCAGATATACATAAATTATAGAACCAAAATGATCCTTGCTAATTATAGAAATTTATAATAATTTTTCTAGAATTTAACAACCCTCATAGATATTTATTAAAAATTAGTAAACATAAGTACCCTGAAAATGAGTCCTGTTTTCCTATTTTTATAAATGTGAAAAGTTCTATGGAAATCCTAGAAAAACTATACTAAATTAGCTAAATTAACATAGTATTTAAATACAATTTTTCTCAGATTTATACAACAATTAAAAAATTCAAATACATCAAGTTACAATTTCTGGAAAATAATTAATTATTTATTTAATATTTTATCCACGTATACGAAATTGAACCGGAGTCCACATACGGGACCCAAAGCCATGAATCAAGTCCGATATAACTCGTACAGGCCTTGAATGTATTTAGGCACATTTAAGTCCACAGAATCCATGCTAGGTCTGGACTCAAATCGCTGTAATCAATCGAATTACGAAAATACATATATATATATATATATATATATATATATATATATATATATATATATATATATATATAATATATATATATATATAAATGAATATTAAAGCATTTTAATAATATATATTAAATTAGTGAAATATATATAAGTCATAGAATTAAATAATAAAATAACTTGTAAATTTTATACATAATAACATATTGCACAAAATTATATTTGAAATATATACATATATAACAAATACATATATATATATATATATATATATATATATATATATATATATATATATATATATATATAGAAAATACTTAATATAAAAATATTATATAAATATAGTATATACATTATATATAACAGTATAAATATATATATATTAAAAATATATATATATATATATATATATATATATATATATATATATATATATATATATATATATATATATATATATATATATATATATATATATATATTTGTGTTGCCCCGGGTTGTTGCCCGGTTTTGGCTCGGTTCCCGCCTGTGGGGACCGACCCCTGCTTGCTTTTCATTCAATAAAAGTTTTTGTTAAAAATATATATATATATATATATATATATATATATATATATATATAATACATATATTATATATATATATATACACATACATATATACATATATACATATATATATAAATGAAAATTCAGCCCAAACCCATTGGGCCCAAACCCAAACCGGCTATCTACAGTAAACCAAATTAAACTAAAACCCGTTACTGTGCGGGTTAAACCCGTTAATATTTAAATGAAACCCGTTAGCCCATTTATTTTAAATCTGTGTCCTGACAGTTAGGGACACGGGCACACGAATCCTGTGTCCATGGCTAGTACGACACGCACGACACGAGTTCGCCATGTCCACGCTCATCACTGGACTCCCAACACTGGGCGAGTCCACACACGTATACACGAGACACGACTCGACACCTAGGTGAAGTGACACGTACGTGTCTGTCGAAGGGTTGCTGTCGGGGGCGTTGTACGGCGGAGGAGACGTCGAAGCGGCCGGGGAAAATATGGACGAGTTTGTCTCGTCGCGACGAACTGATTAGTGGTGGTCGGGGGCATCGACTTGGGCTAGGACGGCGGCCACAGTAGATCTGGGTCTCCGGCGAGCTCGTCGGAGAAGAAAGGGGGCTAGGACGTGGCTAGGGCGGTCGGAGTGGTGAGTGGGGTTAGGGTTTAGGTCGGGGGGTCTATTTATAGGACGGGTATGGTTTCAATTAGGGTTTCGGATAGGGTTCCGACCTAGATTTTAGGAAATAGGGTTAGGGTTTAGGCCGCCGGTCGTCGGGATTAGGTTTAGACGAAGGCGGTGGTCACGAATTCTTACAGAAACCCCCCCTCCAACATTCGATAATTACAAAAAACCCCACCGCCTTAGTTATATGCAAAATCGAACTTGCATAATCCCTCCCTCCCCTCCTCCCGCTCTGCTCTGTGCAAATAAAATTTGTACAGACAATTTAAATATTGTATACTGGTTTAAAATATTTAAATAATTGCAAAAAAGCATTTAAAACAATTTAATAAATTACAAAATGATATTTTAGGCTTTAAAAACCATTTAAAAATTCTAGAAAATTCCTAATAATTATAATAATTTATTTTAAGGATATAAATGCTATTTTAAAATTAAAATTCCTTATTTAAAAATATTTTTAAATATCTAGGACTTACAAATCTTCTCTCCTTGAAAAATTTCGTCCTCGAAATTCACAAGGATAGAAGACTTTACAAACTTTCTAACATAGCAAGCAATTAAAACAATGACTAAGGCTATATTAA
Organism: Iris pallida; assembly: GCA_029216955.1. Lineage (NCBI taxonomy): Eukaryota > Viridiplantae > Streptophyta > Magnoliopsida > Asparagales > Iridaceae > Iris > Iris pallida. The sequence goes on from JANAVB010020797.1 coordinate 2,054,787, forward strand.
GACTAACCTCTAAGGTATCAAGCGGGAACGGATGGTTCCCTCGCGGCTGTTGGGTCGAACAGGTAAGGGTATCTCTCCCTCATGTCCGACTCCCTCTCTCAAGTAGTGTCACGCCCCAAAACCAGAATACTGGAGAGCAGGGGAATGACTCAGCCAGCTACGTATTACGGGTAGATGAATACCGTATAATACGATCAATGCTGTCTACAAGACGAGGAGGTGCATACTACATAAAAGTCTCGCTATGGTCACTCCACATCTATTGTCTCAATCATTCAAACAAGAAACAGAAATAGAGAACATGTGAGATAAAGCAGTAAGGCGTCCCAAACGCTCAGTCAAAATGTTCTTGATATCTGGCTTTCCAAAATACAGCCAGATGATGTAGTAAGTGTACATAATTGTTATCAGCTGCAGTCTGACTTAATTACAATCATGTAAAAGTAAATACAAGACAATCCGACTAACATGTCGGTGCCAAACGGCAAGGTATAAAGTAATTCACAAAAACGTGCAGGAAAGTAAGAAACCCACTCGAGTCCTCCTGCAATCATCCCTCTTGTGTTGACCATCTTGGAGGTAGAAGTTAGTTGGATCCTCGGGGACCGGCTCTAAATCTGGCCATACAAAACCAGAGAGGTTAGACCTCTAATAGCAAGTACCGCAAGGAAGCACGATATGAGGAATGAAACCCGTAAAAGGAAACATAGAAAATAGATCTCTGTCGACTACTGGGATTCACATCGTATCACGACACTTCGAACCAACCTCCCAACCAAACAAGGACAGAAGTTGGCTCGTCATGTCCTGACATTCTGATCATCTCGGTTAGGTAACAAAGTAGATACAGTACACAAACAATTTAATTTAAACGGCCATGCAACTACTACGGCTTGCTATTGTGAGTCCCAAGTTATCCTGGGATTATGCAATAAAGGATTCCTCAGTTTTACTATGTACAAGCAAGGCTAGTTTACCCAGTCAATCAATTACGCCAATCATGAATTAGACGAGTCCCAGCGGGACGCCCGTCATCAATATACAATATACAATAGATAATATAGCCAGATACCGCTCCCTGTCCGTGTGACAGATTTGCAGTATCTGTGGGGACCAACCGGCATGTCTGGAACTACTAGTCCCAAGAGGGCTGCCATGTAAGAACTCGGGAATCCATTCTCTCCATGCAATCATTATTTTATTTAACTTAATAGTCTCTACGTTGAGTGAAGTACCATGTCGTGAATCATGGTCATTCAGAATGAGTACTTTCGTACGGGATACGATATGCACAACTCTACAACGATACCAGTGCTGTCAGGTTGTAGGTCTTACATAGCGTAATGCAACAATCAAAACTAATCCACGGAGTGATCATGCCTCGACCATAAAGTACACATGCTTCTTTGGTAAGATAAATAAATAACAAATAAATTGAAGCCTGCATGTGCCTGCATGCCAACATTCGGGATTAGCCAGTCGATTTGCAATAGTTCATAGTTAAGATGAACGTGTCACGACCCGCACCCTAGGGTTAGGGCACGAGAACGTAACAACGCCCAGCCTACGCCGCAGTGTCGACGGTAGAACGCTGTCCTAGGTCTCAATGCATATAACAGTATAAGACTAAACAGTTTATACTCCCCGAATGGGGGTGACATAGCAGATACAGTCTCAATCACATCTAAAGTAGAGCATATGAGGAAGATAGATGAAACATAAAATCCAAAAGAGGTACAACAGAGAGGAAATCTAAGTGTCTAAGATACAAACTCAGAAATACATCTCAAAACTCAAATACCGTAATCCACAAAATAAATACAACTCCAGACAACTGAGAATAGCTAACTAAACAACCTCTAATGTGTCTCCTCTAGGCTAGCAGGCACCTCCAAACTATCTGTAAAATTTTGTCAACGTATCCTGTCAGGAAAATGAGCAAGTACAAAACACCAACAGCAGTTCCATGTGAATTGAGAAATACTATAAGAGACAGTAATAATGAAATACAAGACAAAGAATATAGGCGACTTGGGAACCATTCGAAAGCCGAGTTACAACCCTTAAACCAAACAAGGACCGGGGTTGTAACCCTTCTTCCGAACAGAACCTAGTCCCATAACCAAGGTACAGTATGAAAGACAGATAGAGCATATGAGAATGAATCGTAGCATGGTGAAAGTACAGTAAGTAAAGCTGAAACTGGAATATAAGACATGACAAATAAAGTAAAAAGGTGTTTTGAATTATTAGAGTGATATGTGATCGGCTAAAGGGAAGCAAGGCCAAGTTATCCACTTGGCACGGCAATCACGCGGAACCTCCGAAGAGGGCCTCTGAAGAGGGCCATGCCGGCCAACCTGGATAACCGGTAGTGAGGTATCTGCTACACCCTACGTGAGGTGAGGGTGGCGCCAGCAAAACTCTGAAATATAAACTCTGAGGCTTTGATCACATAACCCCTAATAATTCCCCCAATATATCCCCCGAATAGTATCACGGATCCGGACATGGCACGTCATGACACGGGGATTCGAGAGCAGGTGATCAGCCTACTCCCAATATGTGTCTATATAAGTACAGGAACACTGAAATATCTCATACCCATATACCAAGAAAGTCCAGGAATAACATCTCATGCCAGGATCCTGTATACTAGTCCGTGAACCGTCGTGTCAGGAATCAAGTATAACACTACGACTGAATCGGATATAGTAGATATCAAGACAATGAAAACTATCAGTGAATGTACTCGCCTGTGGTCCTGAGCTGATAAGTATAGAGGGTCCAACTGAAGCCACAGAGTCCTATTTAAAGCAACACAGGTTACAAGGTGTTCAAGTTATATTAAAAGAGTCTCTATAAACAATCTATTTTATTCTAGGTTCTTCTAATTCAAATTAACTCTAGGTCAACTCCGGTCAATAATTTAGTCAAACTAGGTCAAGCGTTGACTTACAGTTGACTTTGGGTCAACTGGTCAACTTTGGTCAAACAGGGTCAATCTAGTCTAATTATTGAAAATATAAAGTGTACTTCGTTATTCGTACGTCGAAACTTACGACACGTAAATCGAGATAGGAATATCAATGGTAAGGTTGATAATCTTATTACAGTGATCCACGTGCCCATCTTGTCAATTTCAGCGATGTGAGATCACTGGAATTAACTGAGCTCAGTTTCGTTGTACTAATCTCGAAATACGAACATTATAAGAATTACTCATTAATTAATTATTAAAAGGCAAAACTCAGAGAAACTATCAACAAACATTGTCGGACGATGAAATGAACATCGCCAACGTGTCCAGAATAGTCAAATTAGCTAGGATAGCCTGCCCATCGGTCCAATTTGGACACAAGGACAAAAAGGTAATTTCGGGCCAAAACGGTGTCCATGTCGGAGCCATTTTGCACCGAAAAACGTGCAAAAAAATAAGTCAATAAAATGTAACAAATTATATGTCCACGAAACCAGAATGACGATACGAACCCAACGGTATCTCCAGAATTGGATTCCGTTGACCCGATCTCAATTTGGCCCGTTGACCAGAACTTGGGATTCCGGTTTGCACGGAAATGCGTGCCGGAACCAAAGTTCTCAAAACTCAGCAAACTACTTGTCAACGAGTCCAGAATGATGATACGAACTCAACGGTATCTCCGGAATTGGATTCCGTTGACCCGATCTCAATTTGGCCCGTTGACCAGAACTTGGGATTCCGGTTTGCACGGAAATGCGTGCCGGAACCAAAGTTCTCAAAACTCAGCAAACTACCTGTCAACGAGTCCAGAATGATGATACGAACTCAACGGTATCTCCGGAATTGGATTCCGATGAGCCGATCTCAAAATGACCCGTTGACCCGGATATTGGTATCCGACTTGCACCGAAATGCGTGCCGGATCCAATGTCCACCAAAACCTAGCAAACTATATGTCAACGAGTCCAGAATGACGATACGAACTCAACGGTATCTCCGGAATTGGATTCCGATGAGCCGGCGTCAAAAAGTCCCGTTGACCCAGAAAGTGGGACCCGCTTTGCACCGAAATGCGTGCTCGGGCCCACGTTCTCCAAATCTAACAAATTTTATATGAAAACATGCCAGAATGACGCCACGAATCTAATGGTGGTGTCAGAAATGAAATCTGGAGTCCCGTGTTCAAAAATAGAATTTTACAAGTTGGAAATTACGAATTCGGACGGCCAACTTTGGCGTCGAATTCAACCAATCAAACAAGCTCAAACTGAAATGAAATCTAAAGGGAGTAGGAAGAGGGTTATACCAGCTTCGCACCGGAACTGGTAGCACGCCAAACGGAGCTGCGGTGGAGGAGATACAAGCTGACGAAGTTGGCCCCGCGAAACTGTCCAAATTTAATACAATTTAAACGGTCAACTTGGTGGCCGGTTTTCATGTATCAAACGATAAAATTAACGGACGAAATTTGACAGGGACGAAGGTGGATATACCGAGATTGCGACGGAGCAGAGAAATCGCCGATCCAACGGTCGGATCTCCGAAAAAACGTGCGCGAAGTTGCTGCGAGGCGCCAAAACGAACTTCATTTCGCGCGCGTCACGACGGGACGTCGTGCAAAACGCACGAATCGCCTATACGTCGCGCTGGAGGACGAGAGGGCGGACCCAGGGGGTCGCCGGAGGGGCGCCCAGCCTAGGGGGAGGCTACGGCCACGTCGGCGTGGCCGACGGTGGCGCTCAACCGCGCGTACGCGCGCGCGAAGGACGCGCGCTGCTGCTGTGATGCAGCTACTGCTGCCTGCTGTGCGCGCTGGTGGCACGCGGCGGCGCGGCACGCCTGGCCCGGCGGAGGCGCGGCGAGGTGGCACGCTGTGCTGCCAGCGGCGAGGTGGTGGTGGCGGTTGTGGCCCGGTGGAGTAGTTGTTAGAGGTGGTGGCGAACGAATGAGATGGAGGAGGAGAAAAGTCGGAGAGGGTCGGCTGTGGGTGGCCGACGGTGGTCGGGACAGGGGTGGTCCGGCCAGGAGTGGAAGGTGGTCGGGAATAATGGTGATGGTGGTGGTGATGGCTTGGTTGCATGGTGAAGGTGGTGGTGAGGTTCTAATGAAGAGGAGGAGGAAGAAGGTGGAGGAGATGGAGAATGGGAGGAGGTGGAAGGAGAGGTTGCTCGGCCTGGCCGGGGGTGGTCCGGCCATGGTGGTCGAGGAGGAGAATGTGGTCGGGAAAAATGGAGAAGTTGGCTGCTGATGTTGTTGTTCTTGATGTATTGTTTGGAAATAAAGGATAGGGAGGAGAGAGAATAGAATAGGATAATGTTGATAAGAATAAATGTGTGAGAGAGAGAAAGGATAAGAGGGAGAGAGGAAAAAGTTACTTTTCCAAACATTTAGGGCCGGCCAAGCATGGGAGTTGGCTGCTAGGGGAAATCAAGGGTTGGGATTAATTGTGAGGGAATCAAAGGCTAGGAATAATAGAGAAGTAGGTTATTCCAAGGGAATTAAATCAATGGAAAATTTTCCCATTAAAATATTAGAAATAGGTAAAATAAGAAATTGATATTTTTGGACAATAAATATGAGGGTGTCCCGATGGAGAAAATCATGGAGCTGGACTGGGCTCGGTGGAGCCGGATTGGACGAAAACTGGACATCGTGCAAAAATCGAATTAAAATATAGACGTTGATGATCATGTGCAAATAAGTAGCACAGGGGGATTCCAATGAATGGGACACAAGTGGCGGACGGATAGTAGGCTCAAAGTGGGCCATGTCCATAGTTGGGGCTGACAGGTTTTGGTCGACAGGGGACCCACAAATCAAGTTGGAAAATGAATGTGACGCCGTGGCGTGAAATAAAATCGGGTCACGTGTCGGGAAAGTTGTGCGAATCAAATGGAGCCCAAAATGACGTGTCTGAGTGGGACACAAAGGTCATGGGTGACGAGTGTCTCGAGTAGATCATCAATGAGGAGTTGGTTTCAAGAAACTGACTCGTCTTGCGCTCCCAATTTAAATGTCATGGTAACGCGCTGAAAATGATCAAGAAAAAGAGTGGGAAAAATAAATATCAATCAAATGGTCTAAACCGACCCGAAGTTCAACGAAGTAGAAATAGCACAAGGGAACAAGTTTGGGTGGGACACCATATACCGTCATGAAGGTAATCGTGTCCACTCCAAAACTCGTGAAGAGGATTTCCATAATTGAACATCCCTGATACTCCAAATATCAATGGCACGGAAAAGTACACTTAAGGAAAAATAATTCAATAAATTATTTAATGAAACCAATAAATCAGAAAATAAAATAAAAATAAAAAAAATAAACCCGAAATTCAGGGTGCTCACAGAACGTGTCTCATTCATTCGTTTCAATAAGAAGACTAGACAGTCTCTTAGTTCCAACTAGGAACGCATGATCAATTATTAAAATATCAATCCTTGTCAAGATAGCAATCAATGTTAATTAATGTAAAGATGCCAACTAATGCTAATAAATGCCAAGACAATCAATCAATGTCAATCGGTATCAATTCAGGACAAGAATCAACCAAAAAGGCATTAGAGCCAGAGTTCATGCGGCTCACGAGATTTGGGTTTCATGCGGCCGGGAATGAAAAAGTACATACGGCTGGCTCGGCAAGGGTGATTCCATGCGGCCAAGTTAGCAAGCCTTATGCGGCTAGAAGCTAAAGGGGCCTCATGTGGCTAATTAAGTCAGGGTTCCTATGCGGCTAGGGGAAGTCATGCAGCTCATACGGCTGAGAATAGTCAGCGCCATGCGACTGAGAGATCTCGTGCGCCATGCGGCTAAGTCATATATATATATATATATATATATATATATATATATATATATATATATATATATATATATATATATATATATATATAAACTTCATGCGGTCAGAAAGTCGACGGTTCATGCGGCTAGATTCAATCAGAGCTCATGCGCAAAAATAGGTGCAGCATATGCGGCTGAAATATTTTCCTGAGTCATGCGGCTACGGATTTAAATGTCCATGCGGCTGGGAGATACTGGCACCCCCATGTGGCTAAGAAAGGGAAACTTCATGCGGCTACACAATCTCGAGCTTATGCGGCGGGAATAGGGTATGCGGCCAAGAATGCCATGCGGCCGAAAAGACCATGCGACCGAGAATGCCATGCGGTCGAGATGATCTTCGTGCGGCCAGATACTGTTCTTCTCCAAATTTTTAAGGACAGAACTATGGAAACCTTTGCTTCCAAGCTCTCTAAATCCTTCATTCCAAGCCCAAATCTGAACTTCCATAGGTCAAAATGGGGTAGAACGAAATTCTCTACAACATGGATCCATCAAAACTTAAAGATAAAAAAGTTTATTAGATCAAAACCTAAGAAATCCAAAATATATTAAACTTAGATCTACAAGGAATGAACCATGGAAACTGAAAATGCTAAGTACGAAAGAGGCTCAAAATCAAGTAATGAAGATGATGGAACGATAATAATGGTGATCCATCAAGAAGCAAGTTTGGCACTTGCCTTGGTGGCTGGTAGGTGGGGGAGGAGTTATGAGGAAGAAGAAGATTAATGGTGAAGTAATAAAGAGAGAGAAAGGGGATGGCTTTAAATGGAAGGGATGGTGGTAGGTGGAGGTTTATTTCGGTTCAGGCTGAACCAACTAACTAAACCAATCCAAGCCGAACCCAAAGTATAGCTAAAGCAGAGTATGAAAGCAGAAAATAAAATACAAAAATTAAATTACAGGAAATTAATGGACATAAAATTAAAGGGGTTTAACTACAGATCAGTACATGACAAATATAAAATAAATATATTAAAGCATTACATATATAAAAATACGTATTCTGGGAACGGAAAGTGACAAGTAGTTTCCCCTGGAGGGTGACAGCTCCAAGCTACTCGGACCTAGGGTATGACTTTGTTCCTAAGTCTCTTCTCCCTCCGGTCCAATAGCTCCACTGGCTGCTCATTAACCGCAAGGCTCGGTCCGATCTCCAACTCTGAATGATCTAGCACATGGCTGGAGTCTGGAATATATTTCTTCAGCTGAGACACATGAAAGACATCGTGAACCCCTGCTAGGTTGGGTGTAAGTGCAACCCTGTAAGATACCTCTCCGATCATGCCGAGTATCTCGAACGGTCCAATGTATCTAGGGCTCAACTTGCCACCTCGTTCGAACCGGTTTGTCCTTCTAGTAGGCGATATCTTCACCAATACCATATCTCCGTCAGCAAACTCCATCGATCTGCGACTAGCATCGACCCAGTGCTTCTACCTGTCCTGAGCAACTCTGAGCCTGTCTCTGATCATCCTAACCTTATCTGCTGTATCAGTGATCATCTCTGGCCCAAGCATAACTCTATCCCCAATATCATCCCAAAAGAGCAGTATACGGTACCGTAGTCCATATAGTGCCTCGAAAGGAGACATATCGATGCTGGCTTAGTAGCTGTTGTCGTATGAAAACTCTACCAAGTGCAGATGGCTCTCCCATGATCTGCCAAAGTCCAGCACACAAGTCCTCAGCATGTCCTCTAGCGTCTAAATCGTCCTCTCGGACTGTCCATCGGTCTGTGGGTGGTACACTATACCGAACTTGAGCCGACTGCCCAAATCCTCTTATACGCTCCTCCAGTAATGGGACGTGAATCTGATGTCCCTATCCGATACGATGCTCTCTAGTACTCCGTGCAAGCAAACTATCTGCTGCATGTATAGCTCCGCCAACTTTTCGGTGGAGAGCCCCACCTTGAAGGGTATGAAGTGCGCACACTACGTCAGCCTATCAACGATGACCCATATGGCATCCTTTCCTCCTTGGGAACGAGGAAGACCTGAAACGAAGTCCATGGTAATATGCTCCCACTTCCACTCGGGAATGGATAATGGCTGTAATAGACTAAATGGCCTCTAATGCTCCGCCTTGACCTGCTGGCAAACTAGGCATCTCGAGATGAAGCGTGATACATCTTTCTTCATCACGTGCCACAAAGATGTTCCCGCAAGTCACGATATATCTTGTTGGCACCAGGATGAATAGAATATCACGATCAGTGCGCCACCTGCAAGACTGCCTCTATCAGCTCTTCCTTCGGTACGCATAATCGGCTGCCGTGCCTCAAGGATCCATCCTCTACTACGGTGAAGTCATCAAGTAATCCAGCTAAAGCCTGTACTCGGAGTTTGCGGAGGCTCTCATCTATAGACTGTGATTCCTTGATCTGCTCTATCAGACCTGACTGAATGTCTAGTGTCATCATCTGTATCACTGATCCTGGCCGAACCATCTCGATACCGAGCTTCTCCATATCTTTCCACAAATGTCGATCTATCATCATATACCATGCCATCGGATGCCTGCTCAGCGCATCCACCATCACATTTGCCTTTTCGGGGTGATACTGTAAATCGATGTCGAAGTCCTTCATCAACTCTAACCATCGTCTTTGCCTCATGTTCAGCTCCTTCTGCGTGAACACATACTTCAAGCTTTTGTGGTCAGCAAAGATTTCCACTCGCTCTCCGTATAAGTAGTGTTTTCACAACTTGAGTGCAAAGATCACCGCAGCTAACTCTTGGTCGTGGGTAGGATAATTTCGTTCATGAGTCTGTAATTGTCTAGATGCATAAGCAATCACTTTCCCATGCTGCTGCAGGACACATCCTAGCCCCTTTCCCGAAGCATCACTGTAAATGGTGAAACCTCCAGACCCTGAAGGTAAAGTCAGAACTGGAGCGGTCATCAGCCTCCTCTTCAGCTCCTCAAATATTGTCTGGCAGTCCTCTGACCAGATGTACTCCGTATCCTTCTACGTCAGCTTCGTCATGGGTTCAGCTATCCTAGTAAAGTCCTGGACGAACTTTCTATAATAGCCTGCTAATCCCAAGAAACTTCTGATCTCTGAAACTGATGTTGGAGCTTTCCATGTCTCGATGGCGGCAATCTTCCTGGGATCCACCGAGATCCCCTCTCCAGTGACCACATGACCGAGAAACTCCATTCGTTCTAAAAAGAATTTGCACTTCGATAATTTGGCATACAATCTCTCCTACGTCAGATTCTCCAAAACTGTTCGCAAGTGCTCTGCGTGCTCCTCCAGCGTCTTCGAGTATATTAGGATGTCGTCGATAAATACTACGATGAACTTATCCAGATACTGGTGAAATGTATTATTTATCAAGTTCATAAAGACAGCTGACACATTTATGAGACCAAATGGCATCACCAAAAACTCGTAATGCCCATACTTCATTTTAAATGCCGTCTTCTGGGTGTCTTCAGCCCTGACTTTCGCCTGGTGGTAACCGGATCTCAAATCTATCCTGGAAAATACCTTTGCCCCACTCAATTGGTCGAATAATTCATCTATCATGGGCAGAGGATATTTGTTCTTAATGGTGATGGTATTCAACGCCCGGTAGTCAATGCATAACCGGACTGTACCATCCTTCTTCGGCACAAAGAGCACTGGCACTCCCCATGGAGAAGTGCTAGATCGAATGAAACCCTTTTTCAACAGGTCATCAATCTGCTCCTTCATCTCTACGGCCTCCTTGGGTTCACTCTATAGCAAGCCCAGGATACTAGTGATGAACCCGGCACTAAATCTATAGTGAACTCCACATCTTTGTCAGGCAGAAGTCCTGGAAGATCCTCGGGGAATACATCCATAAACTCCTTGATGATAGGGTGTGGCAGTGCTAACTCCCCAACTGTCGCACTACAGTTCGGCTCTAGGCTTATCTTCTGTCCTGTCTTCCTGACACTGAATGGTGTCGTGGCTGTAGGACTGAACAGAATACTACCCTCATGACAGTCTATAGCTGCGTGAGCATAGCTAAGCCAATCCATTTCTAATATGATATCATACTCGAGAAGTGGTATCACGAAGAATCGTCCCCCAAACTCTCTCCAAGCTATAGTAATAAAGCATCTATAGATAGCCCTAATGGGTACTGGTCTGCCTCCCGTCATTACTCTACTCATCTCTTCGGCAGGTGTAGCTACTAAGTGGTGTTTATGCAAAAACTCTAATGACAGAAAGCTATGCAATGCACCGGTATCAAACAAGCATAGAGCTAGAAAAGTATACAAATAAACATGACCTGTGATGACGTCGGCCAAATAATCTGGCTCCGAAACCTGCTCCGGCTCTGCCTCATGAGCCAGACTATAAGCCTTCCCCTGGGGTCCCTTCTGCTACTGCAGATGGTACCCGAACCTCTGCTGCTGCATCGAAAATGGCGGTCCTCTAGATGGTGGTCCGGCACCTGGTACCCTCGCTACTGGGCACTCCTGAAGCTGGTGGATGGCAGACCGCAAGCTAAGTACTGTCTCAACCTCTTCCTACAGATAGAGTAATCAGGCCTTGGCCTCCTACAGAATAAACACACATCTCTCCTCTGCTGCTGTGGTCCCGGGGCTCTAACTGGCGGGGTCGAATGATGTGGTGTGGGAGGATGGTATGTCTGCTGATGCGACGCCGGTGCTCTCGACTGGAAATCCTGGCACTTGGAAGGTCCCTCGTAGTGTACGAAAGACGACCTCTTACAAGACAAAAGATGCCTCCCTATACTCTGGGCCAACTCTAGGCCCTGGTAGTAGTCAGTCGTCCCGTTCGCCACTAGGAGAATGCCAATGTCTGGGACTAGACCATGGCAAAACCTATGCGTCATCTCCTCTGGGTCTGCAACCGGACTAGGAGCGAAACGACTCAAACGACTAAATTCTGCTGCATACTCGTCAAAAGAACGGTTCCCCTGCTGGATGTTCTGGAATTGTAGCCCCATGGCTACTCTAGCGGTGGTCGAGAAGAATTTCTTCTTGAACTGATCCCATGTAGCCCTCCCTCTCGCAAATAGTGGCTTATTCCTGAACCAAACTTCTGCCAAGTCTGTCAGCAGAAATCCCGCTGTGCCTCGACCTGAAGGTCACCCGGCAACCTAGCTCCGAGGAGCTTCCTCTCTACCGAGTCTAGCCAGTCATCTGCTATTATGATGCCCTCAGTCCCTACGAACTCCCTGGGTTCAAGTCCATGAAGTCCTTGATATTTTTTGCTCCCTGTCGTGGCTCTACCGGTGGTGGGACCATGGTACGCTCCTCAGAACGCTCTATGCTCTGGCAGAGTAAGGTGGTCTGCTCCTGATGGGTCGTTAGGAACCCCTGGATCAGAGTGAGCAGTTGGTTTCCCTTGAGAGTGACGGAAGCCTGGGCAGGTATACTAATAGGTGGTGGTAGGAGTATCGGGTCCTGCTGAGACTGTGATGTGAAAGGTGGTGGAGGCATCTGGGTTGGTGGATTTATGGAGTGGAGGAGTATGGTAGGAGGAGGTGCATCGGTCAACTGGTCAACCGACTGGATAGAAAGTGTGCCATTTTCAGGGGTGGCATACTGGGACGAGCGGGTGAGCACCATCTATTAAACAAAAGGACTTGTAAGAACTCTTTAAAGTAAACAATCATAACAACAAGAAAGTCAAATTTGTAATAACGAGCATACGCTGTGATGAGTTTCCTATGTTTCAATCCGAGTAATCCTCTAGGTGTTCTAAATATTTATTCCTAGTGTTGTCTAGTTACCTTAAGTTCCTAATTGCAGGCATGATTTGTACAATGACGTAACCAAACAATTTAGAAAGGACCTGCATGGGCCACCACTAAAAATATATTATGATCCGCTACCCAAATTGTTGGGCCGGGCCGAGTCATGTCCAGCCTACGCTAGGGATAAAGCGTAGTAAGTTGTTCTAAAGACAAACAATATTTAATCAAATTTTGCTAACAGTTCTATATGTCATGTTGAGTCAGAATAATATTCTAAACAAAAAATTATCTCTTATAAAAATATGTTCCAAATACATAGCCAGGACATAAAATTGGATACAGGTCCAGTATCAAAATACATAGTCTAACAACATGACTACTCTCAAAAGTCCTGAGCAACTACACAAACTAGATGAGTTTTCCCGCAGGTACATCCTCGTAAGGTAAAGTCTGATCCTCGATGGAAACTCCATATTAGGAATCACATAGCAACTCCTCCTCGGTAAGTATACCTACAATGTTATCCTGTCAGGACGGGAGCAAGTACTGATTCTAACAAACTAAATATACGAAGCATGAAATGAACTGAAGTGTAATAAATAGGAATCATGGTATATCACAATCTATCATGGCAAGGACACGTATGTCATAGAGACAGATGCATATATAATGTTTAAAACTGTAGCAGGTACGTGATCGTCAATAGGTGTACAATATGCAGGGGGCACATGTAAATGAAATATACTTCCGTACAAGTGATACGGCGATAGATGTACATACGCATAAATCTGCTTTGAGAAAAAGGCCTACGGCGCAGTAACATATAAAATGAAACTTTGCTCGAGTACGGTAGAGGGAGCATGATCATGTACATAACTATCAATTTTCCCATAACCCAGATTCTAAACATGTGAGAGATACGAGAATAGCATAAAACATGGTAGATACTAAGAGCAGTGTAAAGTATGTGAAACATAAAGAGATATGACTTGCAGTTTAGGCATCGGTATTTAACATGGTTTATACACGATTCATTATATGCAGTAAATAAAGTTTGTAGAGGTACTTGCCTTGTGCAAAGAAAGGGTATATAGGTGAAGCTATAGGGTGTCTCGTCACTGCAAAAATGACACATAAACATAGTTTTTTATACTAAGCTAAATACTATGACACTAGTGGTGCGACACGACTTTCTGACTGGACACCTAGCTAAATGATGACTTTAGCATAGGAGGCCAATGTAGGGTGACACAATACCTAAACCAACTTTCTAGGGCCTTTACACTATGGTAGGGTGAGGTCCAATACTAAAATATCCCAAAATCATACAATACATCACAAGTCGTAATTATTCAATAAATAAATCAGACTATACACTGTGTTCTAATAATTATTAAATTAGCAAAAGGCTCAAATATACATAAAATAAGGTACCAGAATGATCCTTGTTAATTATAGAAATTTATACTAATTTTTCTGGAATTTAAAAACCCTCATAGATATTTATTAAAAATCAGTAAACATAAGTACCCTGAAAATGAGTTCTATTTTTCTATTTTTATAGAATGTCAAAATTACTGTTTAAATCCTAGAAAAAGTATATTAAATTAGCTAAATTAACATCGTATTACAATACAATTTTTTCCAGATTTTTACAGCAACTAATAAATTCAAATACAACAAGTTACAATTTCTGGAAAATAATTAATTAATTATTTAATATTTTATCCACGTATACAAAATTGAACCGGAGTCCAGATATGGGACCCAAAGCCATGAATCAAGTCCGATATGACTCGTACAGGCCTTGAATGTATTTAGGCTCAATTAAGTCCACAGAATCCATGCTAGGTCTGGACTCAAATGGCTGTAATCAATCGAATTACAAAAATACATATATTAATATATATATTAATACATATATATATATATATATATATATATATATATATATATATATATATATATATATATATATATATATATATATATATTTATAAATGAATATTAAAGCATTTTGATAATATATATTAAAGTAGTAAAATATATATATTCATATATTTAAATAATAAAATAACTTGCAAATTTTATACATAATAACATATTGCGCAAAATTATATTTGAAATATATACATATATAACAATTATATATATATATATATATATATATATATATATATATATATATATATATATATATATATATATATATATATATATATATATATATATATATAACAAACATATATATATAATATAAATATATATATATATAGAAAAAAATATATATATATATAGAAAAATACTTAATATAAAAATATATATAAATACAGTATATACATTATATATAACAGTATATATTTATATATAAAATACATATATATACATATACACATACATATTTACATATATACATATATATATATAAATACATATATACATGTATATATAAATAAAAATTCAGCCCAAACCCATTGGGCCCAGACCCATACCCGTTATCAACAGTAAACCCAATTAAACTAAAACCCGTTACTTTGCGGGTTAAACCCGTTAATATTTAAATGAAACCCGTTAGCCCATTTATTTTAAATTCGTGTCCTGACAGTTAGGGACACGGACACACGAATCCTGTGTCCATGGCTACTACACGCACGATACGAGTTTGCCGTGTCCACGCTCATCATTGGACTCCCCAACACTGGACGGGTCCACACATGTATACACGAGACACGACTCGACACCTAAGAGAAGTGACACGTAAGTGTCCGTCGAAGGGTTGCTGTCGGGGGCGTTGCACGGCGGAGGAGACGTCGAAGCGGCCGGAGAAAATGTGGACGAGTTCGTCTCGTCGAGACGAACTGATTAGTGGTGGTCGGGGGCATCGACTTGGGCTAGGACGGCGGCCACAGTAGATCTGGGTCTCCGGCGAGCTCGTCGGAGAAAAAAGGGGGCTAAGGAGTGGCTAGGGCGGTCGGGGTGGTGAGTGGGGTTAGGGTTTAGGTCGGGGGGTCTATTTATAGGACAGGGCTGGGTTCAATTAGGGTTTCGGTTAAGGTTCTGACCTAGATTTTATGAATTAGGGTTAGGGTTTAGCCCGTCGGTCGTCGGGATTAGGTTTAGACGAAGGCGGTGGTCACGAATTCTTACAGAAACCCCCCCCCCAACATTCGATAATTATAAAAAACCCTACCGCCTTAGTTATATGCAAAATCGAATTTGCATAATACCGCCCCCCCCCCCCCCCACGCTCTACTCTGTGCAAATAAAATTTGCACAGACAATTTAAATATTGCATACTAGTTTAAAATATTTAAAATAATTACAAAAAGCATTTAAAATAATTTAATAAATTATAAAATGATATTTTAAGCTTTAAAAACCATTTAAAAAATATTTAAAAATTCCTAATAATTATAATAATTTATTTCAAGGATATAAATACTATTTTAAAATTAAAATTCCTTATTTTAAAATATTTTAAAATATCTAGGGCTTACAAGTACTTACCAATCTTGAAGTGCAGTCATCGCTTGTGGAGAGGATCAAGGCAACACTACCTACAAATGCACGATTTCGAAGGCTTCGAGAGATGACAGAGGCTGGAGAGCAGATAGGACTGCGTATCCATGAGGGCGAAACATTAAGGTGTGGAAATCGCCTATATGTTCCTAATGGAGAGATGAGGTAGGAGTTGATGAATGCGGCACATTATTCTTTTTATTATATTCATCCCGGAGGTACGAAGATGTACCGGGACGTGAAGCAGTGCTACTGGTGGCATGGAATGAAGAGGGAGATTGCACATTTTGTCGTGAGATGCTTAGTCTGTTAGCAAGTCAAGGCCGAGCATCAGAGGACCACATGATTATTACAGTCGCTTCCCATCCCCGAGTGGACATGGGAACATATTACCATGAATTTCGTTACTGGATTTCTATGGAGCCCTAGCAGAAAGGATGGAGTTTGGGTGATTGTGGATCAACTCACGAAGTTGGTGCACTTTTTGCCGTTCAGAGTTAGACAGCCCACCGAGATACTAGCTGACATGTACATGCGATAAATCATGAAATTACATGGGGTACCGGTCATTACAATCTCAGATCGAGATTCTAGATTCATATCACATTTCTGGAGAAGTATGCAGGATAGTCTAGATACGAGGCTCAAGCTCAGCACCTCGTATCTTCCACAGACGGATGACCAGTCAGAGCGTACTATTTAGACCTTAGAAGGTATGTTGCGAGCTTGTATGTTGGACTTTGGAGGTACTTGGAAAGACCACTTGCATTTGGTAGAATTCTCCTATAATAATAGTTACCAAGCCAGTATACAGATGGCACCGTATGAGGCATTATATTATATAGATGGCATCCTATGAGGCATTGTACGGGAGGAAGTGTCGTTCTCCAATATGTTGGAGTGATATTAGAAAGCGACAGATACTTAGACCGGAGTTGGTAACACAGATAGTTGAGAAAGTAAAGCAGATTCAGAGTCATCTTCGGACAGCTCAGGACCGACAGAAACAGTGGGCAGACTTTCATCGTCAGCCTTTAGAGTTCAAGGAAGGCGAGCACATATTTTTGAGGATCTTCCCTACATGGGGAACCATTAGATTTAGAAATACAGGGAAGTTGAGTGCAAGGTATATTGGACCTTTCGACATTATAGAGTGTGTTGGAGAAGTGGCATATCGTCTTGCATTGCCCCCATCTCTAGAAGGAGTGCATGATGTGTTCCATGACTCGCAGTTGAGGAGGTATGTGACTGATCCCAATCATGTGGTTGACCATTATGAGATCACAGTGGGCTGAGCCTCTCATACGAGGAGCAGCCAGTCGGAATACTGGATACTAGTGAAAAGATATTAAGAGGCAAGACTATCAGATTAGTCCGAGTTGCATGACAGCATCAATCCCCTGGAGAATCTACTTGGGAATGAGAAGATTATATGAGGGAGTGTTATCCGCATTTATTCGAGGATTTCGGTAAGATTTTGAAACTAACTTTATTACCATAACTTTATAGAGTTCTAGTTCTAGTTATAATCTTAATTTTGAGGACGAAAATTTTTTAAGGGGGATAGATTATAAGCACTCTAAAATTTTGAGATTATTTTAATTTATCTTTAATTAATTAATTAATTATTATTATTATTAGTATTATATATATATATATATATATATATATATATATATATATATATATATATATATATATACTTCTATTTTTATTTCTGACTTTAAATACACTTTATCGTAACTTTGATTTTTTAAGCACAACATTGGCCAATTCCTCAAAACAAGTTTCATATTCATGTTCTAGACAAGTCCACCTTCATTTTGGTATATCATATCCCACTCAAACATGTCTTTTTATAGTACATTTTCTTGCACAACTTTAGGGTCAAAATAGTTATTTTAGCCTTCGCCGTAAAATTCAATGTATTTTCCAAATTTGATTTGAGGACCAAACCCTATCCAAATATTTTGACCAATATATGATTTTGACCTAATCGAAGCCTACTATGCACATTCCACTAGTGTCCCACTCAATTGAGGTCTCTTGTGCTATTTATATTTAAATGGCACAAAAGACCAATTTTTGGACTTTCGGGAACTAGTTATCCGTTCTGACCCGAAACTAATCCAACTAGTTGTAGTAGAACCTACTCTAGGTTGACAGAACCTAAAGGGACCAATTATAATTAATTTTTATTGATATTATGCAGCCATTTTTTGAGATTATACAAATCTCTAAAAAGGAGATTGAGGAGGGGGTATATGTAAACAAACCAATCCCTCCATTAATAGAAGATCTTTTCATATCCTTAATTTAACGTTAACCTTATCAAATTCTTCAGAAACCTCTCAGATGTGTAACCACGCACCCTTTCCTCTCCTTCATTATACGTCTAGTAAATTTAATACACCAGAAACCCGAGAGTAACAATTAAAACCAATATGCCTTCATTTCTTTCCCATCCGCACGTAGCTTCTCCCAAACTTGCAACCCGCCAATCTCCAGACCACCATTAGCCCTCACCAGTACCTCTACAACCTCTATAACCCTCTTCTCTACACTTATTTATATTTTACTTCACAAGAACTTGCCCAGACATCCCCTCTACAATCCTAAAACAGCACATAGCTTCCTGCCGTCACCAATGCCGCCACCTTATATTGTTGCTGCTATTTGCACCTCTTCTCGACCTCCTACGACCCTCTGAGAAGGTTAGTTGTGAAGACAAGACACACCCCTTTGATTCCATCAAGCCCCCAAGTCATCACAGCAACTTCGTTGGCCGGGACAAGCCCAAATGCGAGCATAAAACTCAGCTGATCCCTGACATCCGAGAACAACCGGTTAGTTCCCTTCCACGGCAGTGTTTTGATGTTTTTATTGACCAAACCTCCTTCACCCCAACTCTATCATGTATCTATACGTGTGATCTACCTTTCCTCAAAGCTGCAGCTCCTGGATCGCAGCAGATTTCCCGTGACGTCGAATCTACGATAGAGTGTCCAGAACTGACAAGTTCTGTTGCGAGCCACTTTTCACCTATCTAAGGTCAATTTTCATCATTTATTTTTATTCAGAATCTAGACATCGAGAGCTTTCTGACGCACATCTATTTGTTAGATTTCACATCTGTTTGCTATTTTAAAAATTCAGAACATTTGCCGTATCGTCAAACTACGAGAAATTTTGTCTTCTTTGTGTCCGAAAGGACCAACACACCATAAAACCATATTAAAATAATTGTTGTGAAAGATTTAATATTTAAACCACTATTTTAGCTAATTTTTAGGATTTTTACAAAATTTAATAATTTTAATTAGTTATTATTTTGGGGCTAAATTAGTAGGTTGAATTGTGATATTAATATGTAGTTTTGACCTAGGAACTCTTGTGACATAGTTCCACCATTGAAAAATTAATTTTGGTAATATACAGGTAGTTATAAATAATTTCCATAATTTAAACTTATTATTTTTATTATAGTATAAATTTTATTATGAGAGGAGTTGGTACTTATATATTAAAATATATGTTGTATTAACGTTATGACAACTAGTAGTCATAGATGACAATATAATTCATACAAGATGTGATAGTATAGATTATAAAGATAGTGCATTATTATAGGTGAGCTTGGAAGGAATGGAGAGGACACCTGAGTTGGTCAGGCCTACCTTTAGACAGCAGTTATAGGCAAGTGTACCTTGCCATGGTTATAGGTTGTTTTCTTTTTCTTTTCTTGTTGTTTATTTTTTAGCATTTCGTGACGTATGATTATCGATGCTAAGTGTCCGTTTAGAAGACGGGTACTGATGTCACGATGATGACACCGAGTATTGACTTATGCATCACGTGCATATTGATGTGTCCATTGACACGATTGACTACAGGACACTGACACATTCATGATGCGGGGGTGACATGATTATTCGTGGTATTGACCTTGTATTTATGCTCTAGATTTTTCCACATTATTGCTATTATTATCGAGATGTTTGTATGGACTTGACGTTGCTAGATTCTAGACATAGGGTTGGAGAGAACTTGACTATAGTATAAGACCTATTGTCGGGTGGCCTGTTGTTTATGTGATCCTTTAGCTCTGTAGCAGAGTATAGGATTATCACTATCGAGATTTATTGTCCTTGGTCCCACGACACGGTACTGGAGACAAATATACTATTGAGGAGCTTGTGAACCTCAGTGGAGAGGTCTGATATTCAAGAAAAGATTCTTACTTGCACAACACATAGACCGGATAAATAGATTACCTTAAATCATATTTTCATATTTATACCATGGCATGTATATTATGTACCATTCTAATCACTAAGGACCTGGCTATTTTTTAGGCTTAGACCGAGCTGAAGACTAACCTGAGATTTACGGTTCAGGAGCTGAGACCGGAGACGTACCGGCACAGGAGGACGAGATAGTGCCCGAGGACTTCTCGTGGTCATGTCATTTCCTTATGTAGACTTGTTATGCTATTTCCTTTCACTTCAGCTGTCACGTCCCGCTCCCGTATGAGCGATCGTCCTCGCTAAGGCGTGATGCCGCACGGGCCTAGGTTGCGTCCGTGCAAGGCTAATCCCAGAAACGGCCGATTTGAGCTAGGCTACAGAGTCGCACAGAGTGTCCCCATTTGCAGCAGAAATTAATTGAAACACAAATTGAAGCGAATTCAAACTCTTTATTAACATTCAAGAAGTTTACAAGCGGTACTAGGCCGAGATTATAAGTCGCTCAAGCTCTCTCTCTCTCTCTCTCTGAAACATAAAAGGCGTGCCAAGTGGCTTACAACATGGATTCATGGCGATGTTCCGATACATTATGTCCTTTATATCGTGCTTCATCTCCTTGTAACGCTCCAAGGCTCCAGATTTGGCTCCGTGCCTTAGCACGTTCGAGGGAAGCCCCGCACCCGATGACATCTCCTGCGTCCTGCAAGCAAACTGTGGGGTTATCAGTACATTGTTATGCACTGGTGGGGAGGCTAGCTCGTCCACAATGCTATCATTACCAAACAAGTTCTATTTACTTTTGTGCACCGTCTATCATTCATTGTCTTTCTAATCTTTCCTTAGGATCAGTTTCATGGCATATTTGATAACCTATCTCGTGTTGTCGAATTCAAGTGTTTGCATGGAAATACATGCACGACTTATCCATACTTACCGTCCGGCCTTTTCTGTCTAAAGTAAACAAAGTTAGTCAATAATTCATATATATCAACTTAACGTAGTATCTCATGAGGATTCAAGTGTCAAGGGAGTGTTTCTAACTCATTTGCACGAAGTACTCTCGATCATTTAGTGTGTTATATTCAAGCCCGTTCAGTAGGCGCTTCGTTCAGTTAACTTAGAGTACTTTGTTTCAATGCAAGGACTTGCATGTGGATTGCCACCATCAAGCCCACGTAATCTATATGCACCGGTCGCTGGCATTACAAGCCATTTTGGACATGTTTCTCTTTGGTATTCTCACCTATCATAGTGTGCTGCTGCACCTTGATAGTCTTCTGAAGTATCCCCTTGGTATTCTCACCTATCATAGCATGATGGCTGGTACACCTTGATAGTATTTTGAAATACCTGGCCTTACGTCTCCTTGAGTGTCCGAGCCCCCACCCAAATAGCCTGTAAGCAATGATTCTGCCTAGGACGGCCACGATGTCCCATTGATCGTTGCCTTGGAATCCCCTTTTTGATTCTTCCTTCCGTATACGAGTGGGTTGTCCACGACCATTTCGTATTGTCTTTTCATTTTAACCTAACGGCTATCTTTGAGCCATAGGCTGTCTGTGAGCCATAATGCGTTATCGACCAGGTTGGCGGCGACGTCCGTGCAGCGCGGGTAGCAAGCCTTGTTGCACGTCTCCGTCATACTTGTCGCTAACCATTCCTTTTTTTTTATCTTTTATTCATTCTTTCATTTCTTTCTTCCACTTGTTCGTTTGTTCATTGATTTATTCACGTATTCTTTCATTCATTCATTGATTCATTCATTCACTTATTCGTTCATTCGATCATTCATACATCATGCAACTCCCCGTATGGGAGTCGCCTTGGCGACCCATCGGTCCCGAAGTCTTCTAATGTTGCTATACTCTACTCGAAATAACTATGTCGATAGTCTTCTGTTTTATTGTTGTAAACTATTCATTATTTCATTGTTGAACGCATAAGGAACTCGAAATGTAAACGTGTGCCTTAGCACGAACGTAAAGTACGGTGCGAGGGTTCTCACATTTTTCAAGTTCTTTTTCATATTCTATACAAGCATACAAGACGGGATTATTCCCTTAGCTAGGTGTGTTGAGTCATTTATTAGCATGTGCGGTGTTATCGCCTAGCGATTCTAGCAGTAGTGTCCGTATTGTTAAGTATCTAGGCTAAGGAAAGACGTGTTCATCGGAGCCACCCACCTTAGCGATGTTTGCATCGGCCGAGCGATAATTCGAGGGCGCCTTTGAGAGTCTAAGTCTGGATTCATCCATAACGGGCCAATGTAAGTCATGCATCGATTCTTCATCGGGTCGACGCAACTCTTCGAGTCGACGGCTCGTTTGAGTCGTTGTACTTGCCGTTTGAATCGGCATTCCGCTAGGGCGGAGCGGATTGTTACATAATACACCACTAAAAACAAGTCTCGTCCTCGAGACTTCATGAGTGCAAGTCATCCTACCATTCCTTAACTCATGTCGTGTGCGTATCTTAGACAATTCCTATCGAATGGCTTTATCGCTCGATGCATCGAACTATGCTCGGTTATCCTTCCAAGTTTTATATTACATGCGTTTGGTGAATTTTATTGAATGACTATTCATTCATTTTAGATTTGATAGTACTTATTTAATCGTCTAGGTTCTTCGAATTGGTCACTACTGTGCCATGTTGCGGGGCTGTGATGGTTGCACGAGGTGCGCTGTAATTCATCAAACCCGAGAGTCGTAGGCTGAGGCTAACTCACTTTCATTTATGCACATCTCAACACCCACTCGCAGGTACATTCGAGTTCATCATATCGCTGAGTTTGGATCGTGCACATATTCAAGGCGTCCCCCGAATACGTACATTTCAACCAAGCTGAGCGATTAGCGAAGTCAGACAAGCTATTCGTGATAGTTTCAATTTGCCGATCGTTTTTATTAACTTCGATTAAAAACCAAACTCAAGTGTGTCTCACTATCATTTATCTCGGTCCTCGAGATCATCCGATTCATTTCTCAAGCGTTCTTGTCTATGAAATCAATATAATTTCTTCTTAGCGGAGTCGACCAAGTCTAAGTACTTCCCGTCCGATTCGAGACCAAGTATTGCACTATCATCGAGTACGTCTTCCTTTTAATGATTCAATTCGTTATCCCAACATTACTTGTGCATCATCCATTTCATTCATATACTTCGTTTGAGGCTAATCTCGTTGTCGTTCATGCACACTCCCAGTTCCTCGCCCTACTCTAAGCCTTGTTGCCCCAAGTTTATTGTCTGTCCAGACGATACCGTAAACCACACAGGTTCAATCACTCGACATATGGTCGTCCGCCTATCCGCTAGGTCATCTCACCAGGTCATAGTTACAAGTCAAGTTCGTTTCATTCAACTTTCTAAACATCATGCAATGTTCATCCTATTCGCATCAATACATTCTTCGCTCAAGGTTTGAGCTCGTTTAGGAAATTCATCCTACGATAGGTTGTCCTCAACCGAATCCTCGACATGTTAATATCGTATGTCCACACTAACAATTTTCGTAGTCTATCTCTTCAAGTATGTTTGATACAATTCACCTATCCATCCTATCCAATTCACATAGTCGATCACAAGGTCGTCTAGCCTTACAATATGTTGCGCCCCGATCTCACACAAGTCTGATTATCCACGGCAGACATGAATCACCATGTCAATATTTCCGTAGAATAATCGTCCTCATCGGGACGTAACTCTTGCATTGTGTCTAGACTTACTCATTTTCGACATGCGGATTGGGTCTACTCAATCCTCAAGTTTTCTTAATCGCCAATCACAAGTCCTAACAATCCTCGAATTTGCCTTCACTTTAAACCACAAGCCGAAGCAATCAAAATTGCTATGTCATGATATTTTGAGTTCGATCATTCCCGATGGACATGAATCACCATGCCAACACTCACGCAAAATGATCATCCCAAATCCGACGTGACGTATGTGCGAGGCTGGAGTTGCGCTCGCGCAAGACAAGATCGTTGTCATTGTGGTTATCACCGAACAATCAAGTCACTTCCCTTCCTTATTCCAAACATTCATTTCTATCAAAATTTCCCAACATAGTATCCTTCAAAACAATAACTTCTAACACGATCATCAGTCATCGAATCGGAGTACTCCCGAGTTATCGTACATCGATCTTTGATACGCCTCAATACCATCGATGATGTACATAACCGGACGATCTTCCTTTTGCAACGAATTTTGAGTCGTGTAACTTAATTCCTCAATTCGCGTTGTCTCATGATTGCTCAAGTCTTTGAGCAACGTCTAATCCAAATCCTTAGTCATTCTCATATCTTCACACCAAAGTTTTCTATGCACTCTATCTTTCAATCGTGCTAACTTCGGTTTCAACTGAGTATTTTGTCTCAACTCAAGTTTCAATCCATTTGACTAAATTCAAAATCGTATGTACGATTCACTACATTTTCCTCGACCAACACATTCATTTACTTTATCGTTTCGAATCTCCATTCAACCGTTTCGTAATTTGCTCTACGCATTCTTGATTCGTCCGAACGATATCTCGTTTGAGAATCTCGCATCATGACCAACTAAGCGTTACTCGTTCTAAGGCTTGCACGATATCATTGCTTGCCGACATACTCGTACTATCCGTAAATTCTTTAGTCTCGCTTGAACAATTTCTATGTCGTCCATACACCACTCAGGGTTTGAGCCACTCGACTAGTCGTCGACACTCTCTCTTATTCTCCTTCGAAGCTATCACAGACACCACTCGGGGTCAAGTCATTCTACATATCCTCAAAAGGTTATTCGACTCACAATCGATATGTTCAATTGTGCGTTCGCTCGTTCCTCCAAGTCTAAGAACCATTTCTCGTGTTTGCTTTAGCGTTGGTCAAGTAGTGTCTCTATCGACATACATTCTAAGTCTCACTTATTCTCGTTCGAGTGATAGTCGATCTCGCTCGCAACTTGTTTGCACCAGAAGGTCTAGGTGCGCGATACTCGGTACAACTTAGCCAAAAGGCTACGTGTATAACCATCCCGTTCGAACTATACTTCGGTCTCGTGTGCTCGTTTGCTATTGTCAGCGTAAGGTTATTCAAGTACGCACTGAATTTGCTAACTTTTAGCATTTGTTCCTTCCAACTCAAGTCCGTCGCAATTTGGCACAAAGGCCTTCGCTTATCGATTCTCGTTCAACCGAGTACTCGTACGAGCTTTTAAAAATATTAGACTTATTGTATGGAACATCCCAAGGCACAACGAGAGAGAGCGTATACTTCTTTTATTTCAACCGAGCTTTCAAAACTGAGAAAATCAAAATAAAGTCCAAGGATGTAAAGTCGTGCTCAGATACAAATTTGTCACACCCCGCTCTCATAGGAGCGATCGTCCTCGCTAAGACGTGATGCCGCACGGGCCTAGGTTGCGCCGGTGCAAGGCTAATCCCAGAAACGGCTGATTTGAGCTAGGCCACAGAGTCGCACAGAGTGTCCCCATTTCAGCGGAAAGTAATTGAAACACAACTTGAAGCGAATTCAAAATCTTTATTGACATTCAAGAAGTTTACAAGCGGCGCTAGGTCGAGATTATAAGTCGCTCAAGATCTCTCTTTCTGAAACATAAAAGGCGTGCCAAGTGGTTTACAATATGGAATGATTCATGGAGATGTTCTGATATATTATGTCCTGTATATGATGCTTCAGCTCCTTGTAACGCTCCAAGGCTCCAGAGTTGGCTCCGTGCCTTAGCACGTTCGAAGAAAGCTCCGCACCCGACGATATCTCCTGCGTCCTGCAAGCAAACTGTAGGGTTATCAGTACATTTTTATGCACTGGTGGGGAGGCTAGCTCGCCCATAATGCTATCATTACCAAACACGTTATATTTACTTTTATGCACCGTCTATCATTCATTGTCTTTCTAATCTTGCCTTAGGATCAGTTTCATGGCATATTTTATAACCTATCTCGTGTTGCCGAATTCAAGTGTTTGCATGGAAATACATGCACGACTTACCCATACTTACCGTCTGGCCTTCCCTGTCTAAAGTAAACAAAGTTAGTCAACAATTCATATATGTCAACTTAACGTAGTATCGCATGAGGATTCTAGTGTCAAGGGAGTGTTCCTAACTCATTTGCACGAAGTACTCTCGATCATTTGGTGTGTTATATTCAAGCCCGTTCAGTAGGCGCTTCGTTCAGTTAACTTAGAGTACTTTGTTTCAATGCAAGGACTTACATGTGGATTGCCACCAGCAAGCCCACGTAATCTATATGCACCGGTCGCTGGCATTACAAGCCATTTTGGACATGTTCCTCTTTGGCATTCGTACCTATCATAGCGTGCTGGTGCACCTTGATAGTCTTCTGAAGTATCCCCTTGGTATTCTCACCTATCATAGCGTGATGGCTGGTACACCTTGATAGTCTTTTGAAATACCCGGCCTTACGTCTCCTTGAGTGTCTGAGCCCCTACCCAAATAGCCTGTAAGCAATGATTCTGCCTAGGCCGGCCACGATGTTCCGTTGATCGTTGCCTTGGAATCCCCTTTTTGATTCTTTCTCCCGTATATGAGTGGGTTATCCACGACCATTTCGTATTGTCTTGTCATTTTAACTTAACAGTTGTCTTTGAGCCATAGGCTATCTGTGAGCCATAATGCGTTATCGACAGGTTGGCGGCGACGTCCGTGCAGTGTGGGTAGCGAGCCCCGTTGTACGTCCCCGTCATACCTGTCGCTAACCATTCCTTTCTTTCTTATCTTTTATTCATTTTTTTATTTCTTTCTTTCACCTATTCGTTCGTTCATTGACTTATTCACGTATTCTTTCATTCATTCATTGATTCATTCGTTCACTTATTCGTTCATTCGATCATTCATATACCATGCAACTCCTCGTACAGGAGTCGCCTTGGTGACCCATCGGTCCCGAAGTCTTCCAATGTTTCTATACTCTACTCAGAACGACTATATCGATAGTCTTCCATTTTATTGTTGTAAACCATTTATTATTTCATTGTTGAACGCATAAGGAACTCGAAATGTAAACTTGTGCCTTAGCACGAGCATGAAGTGCGGTACGACTGTTCTCACATTTTCTAAGTTTTTTTCCATATTCTATACAAGCACACAAGATGAAATTATTCCCTTAGCTAGGTGCGTTGAGTCATTTATTAGCATGCGCGGTATTATCGCCTAGCGATTCTAGCAGTAGTGTCCGTATTGTTAAGGGTCTAGGCTAAGCAAAGACGGGTTCATCGGAGCCACCCACCTTAGCGATGTTCGCATCGGTCGAACGATACTCCGAGCGCGCATTTGAGAGTCTAAGTCTGGATTCATCCTTGACGGGCCAATGTAAGTCTTGCATCGATTCTTTATCGGGTCGACGCAACTCTTCGAGTCGACGGCTCATTTGAGTCGTTGTATTTGCCGTTTGAATCGGCGTTTTGCTAGGGTGGAGCGGATCGTTACATCAGCAGACTTGTAGTTGGTTTTACTCTATTTCTGTGGTTTCGGGATGTCTTTGCCTGTATAGACATTTTTTACTTTCGCAACTGGATATTTGCTATATTTTCAGTATTAGAATTGATATCTTTGTGGACTGTTACTCTGTGCATGTGAATATATATATTGTCACGATCCGTACACAGTGTAGGGGCACGAGAAGTGGGTACGTCCAGCCTACGTCGTAGTGTTGGCGGTAGAACACTGTCCTAGGTCATATACATCTAACAATTATAAGGTACATGTACAATATATACTCTCCGAATGGAGGATAATATTAAAATGTACAACTCAATCACAGCTAAGGTAGAAATACGATAAGATAGATAGATATGAAAGTCGCCAAATGAAATACAATAGGAGAAGAAGTCTATGTATCTAAGATAACATCTCCACAACATCCAGAATAACAATATTCCAAATAAGTACATAATGTATCCAAAATAAGACAAGACAATGAAGTAAGATAACTAGTCTAGCTAACTAGCCTAGAATACTGGGGTAATATCCTCTGCAAGGACTGGGTCCTCCTGGGAGTCCAGCTCGCAGGTGTCATCTAGGCCTGCTCTGTAGTACGTAGAACAGAACTCCTCAATGTTATCTATAATATTTTAACAGGTCCTGTCATGACAGGAACGAGCACAATACATCTCACGCAGTTCATAATTTGACAAAAATATAAACATGCTATAGAGTAAGATACATGAAATGCTGAAGAATATACATGAAGTAAAAGAGATAACTGTAAGGAAATATCTACTATAAGTAAAGAACTAACAGTGGCTAGTGATGTAGAGTACAAGATAGATATGTGAACGACTTGAATTTACACATGATTATACTAAGAGTTTGCGTATGATTACACTACTTTGGAATTGTTCACATGACCATTTATACTCCCCTGTACCCCAATCAATACACAAGGATCCAGACAAGTTATGTTATTGTATATGATTTCACATGGGGCCCATAAATGGGTGCACATGAAGTATACATGAGGGGCTCTGTGAACATGAGAGTAGATGAATCACAAGAGTACACATGAATGGTGAAAGCACATGAATACATGATGTACGTGAAAAGCACATGACATGACGTATCCCGATGCTCCCGAGGGGGATAACATCTCATGAAGGGATCCATATAGTACCAATCTGTGTTAACGATGTGACAACATCAAGTAAAGTAATCTAGAGCATAAATATAAATTCTATCAAGTATGAAACAGTCAGAGAATGTACTCGCCTTTTATCCTGAGTATCCGATGAGTATAGATGTCCAGACAGAGTAGATGAGTCATATTTAGAGCAACACAGGTCACAACATGTCCAAAATGGTAATATTGAACTTTAAAATGCATTCTATATGAATTATAGGTCATTCTAGACTAAAGTCAACTCTTGGTCAACTCTAGTCAACTACACTAGTCAAACTAGGTCAACCAAGCTATACTAGGTCCAAGCCTAGTCCAACAAGTCTCACTAAGCCTAACCAAGCCTAGGCTAGCAGTCAAACACAATCAAAAGCCAAAACAAGTTATCACACACACAAATACAAAATATATATATATATCACTACTAAAATACAGCAATTTGGCGATGGACAATTAGCGACGGATCATATCCGTCGGACATAGCGACGGACTAGCGTCTACCTTGTGACAGACTACCATCAGAAAGCAATGGATAATTTTTTTATTTTTTTGTGTCAAAATCAGTCGCACATCCGTCGCTCATTTGACGAAAATTGAGCGACAGATTGATGTCTGTCGCTAATATGTCGCACATTTTGGCGGCAAAAACTGGAAAAATCGTACGATAAATTAGCGTTTAACTAGCGACGGCCGTTCCGTCGGTAATCTAGTGGCTATTTAGCGACTACCTATCGACGAATATATCCGTCAGTGGTCCGTCGCTAAATACTGTAACCTAACTTAAATTGAACCGACGGGGGAAATTTTTTATTTCCCCCCAAAAGACTCTCTCTCTCTTCCCTCCCTCTCTTTCTCCGACGGCGAGCTCTCTCCGACGGGTCACATTCTCCGACGAAGCTCTCTCCGACGGGTCTCTCTCTCTCAGGTATGCTCTCTCTCTCTCTCTCCCTCTCTTTCTGTTTAGCATAACATATAGGGTTTCGGGTTGGTGGGGGGGTCGGCTGTCGCTGGGGCCGGCGGGGTGGGGGGGAGGGAGTGGGGGCGGGGGGAGGTTGTTGAGGGTGGAGGCAGGATAGGGTTTAGGGTTTCGGGGCAGGGGTAGGGTTTCTGGTGGGGGGGTCGACTGTCACGGCGGCCGGCGGTGGGGGGGAGGGAGGGGGACGGGGGTGGATGGTGTTAGGTGCAGGACGGAGGACAGGGGTAGGGTTTAGGGTTTACTGTCGGACTATCCCTATGAGTGTCGGCATCGGGGGTGTCGGTAATATCGGTGGTTTTCGATCGGAGTATCAAATTTTTTGGTATCGAAAAACAAATAGCTATTAATAATATTAATATTAATAATTTATTAAAGTATCGGCCGATATCGATACCGATCGGAGTATCGGACTATTCTTATGAGGATGGTTTAAAGTATCGGCCGATACCGATCCGATACTGCCGATACCGGTCCAATTTGGCATGTCCCGCTCCGATACTGACCGATACCCGATACTGACCGATACCGATCCGATACTGTCCGATACCGATACAGTTTGGCATGTCCCGGTATCGGTATCGGACTATCCCTATGAGTATCGGCATCGAAGGTATCGGTAATATCGATGGTTTCGGATCGGAGTATCAGATTTTTTGGTATCGAAAAACAAATAACTATTAATAAATTATTAATATTAATAATTTATTAAAGTATCGACCGATATTGATACCGATCGGAGTATCGGACTATTCTTATGAGGATGGTTTAAAGTATCGGGCTATTCTTATGTTTAGTTTGTCTTACGATACAGATTTTCACATCCTAATCGAGGATGAATCGTTACTTTGTTGATCGTACATGGATGTACAAAGGGCAACACGAGAGCAGAATTGGTGTGAGTGACGATTTTTACGCAGGCATGGAAGTATTTCTTAAGTATGCCATGAGCAAAGCTCGGTACATGGACGGTAACAAAATCAAGTGTCCCTGTGTTAATTGTCACAATAGACGTTACGAATAAGTGGTGACTGTGAGAGATCATTTGACCCGTAAGGGTTTCGTACGTGATTACGGCCTGTGGTCATCGCAAGGTGAATTATATTCGGAAAGAAAGGCTGCGGAAGTTGGTACTTATACTTTTTATGATAATGCTACAACGGATGTCCTCGAAGACGATGGATGCTTTGTTGATTATGGAGACGTGCAGAACCTTACACGAGATATGGTGTATGATGCGACAGGGCCTAATTTTGATTCGGAGGATCCTAATCCCGAGGCGAAGGAGTTCTATGATATGTTTTAGGATGTAGATACTCCTCTATATCCTGGTTGTGAGACTCATTCTGTATTGTCAGTGACGATGCGGTTACTGAACATAAAGTCTGATTTTAATTTGCCACAAGCCTGC
Source organism: Iris pallida (assembly GCA_029216955.1). Lineage (NCBI taxonomy): Eukaryota > Viridiplantae > Streptophyta > Magnoliopsida > Asparagales > Iridaceae > Iris > Iris pallida. The sequence goes on from JANAVB010020797.1 coordinate 2,086,115, forward strand.
TATGATCGAATCACACAACTAATAAAGGAGGTGTTACTGAAGGAATCAAAAGAGCTCCCAAAAAACTTCTATAAGTCAAAGATGATGGTTCGACAACTGGGACTGGGGTTCAAGAAGATAGATTGTTGTCGCAATAGATGCATGTTGTAATACAAAGAGAATTACGTATCAGAAAGTTACAGCTTCTGTAATGCGGATCGTTACAAGCCAGTGCAAAAAAAAAAGTCAACTAGAAAACGACATCCTTACAAGTATATGCATTACTTGTCGATCACGAAGTGCTTGCAGAGGATGTATATGTCTCTGAATACAGCGGAACACATGACGTGGCATAGCAAAGAACGCATAAAGGATGAAGGAGAATTGTCACATCCTTCGGATGGAGAGGCGTAGAAACATTTTAATTTGTGTCATCCAGATTTTGCTGCAGAGCCTAGAAATATACGTCTTGCGCTATGTTCTGATGGCTTCGCCCCTTTTGGACAGTCGGGATCCCAATACTCATGCTGGCCGGTCATTCTTACCCTTTACAATCTGCCACCATGGATGTATATGAAGACTCCTTATATGTTCTTGACAGCTATCATACCCGGTTCCAAAAATCCGACAAAGAACATCGATATATATTTATAGCCGTTGATGGATGAGCTGAAACAGCTGTAGGAGATCGACGTCACGACGTATGATATTTCCAGAAAAGCCCGTGTCGGTGCATCTGTTCATTATCGATGGATGTACCCCTTTGAAAGGTAAATAAAAATCGATATAATTTAAGTGGAATTTTATAATTCATTATCAATTCTCAAGATAATTTATCTTTTTAGGTACCTACACCATCTAAAGAAGAAAGTTGGTAACAAGGCTCATATAGAGGCTTCAATATGCGAAGCATATCTTATCGAGGAGGTGTCAAACTTCTGCGCCATTTATTTCGATAATCATGTCGAGACAAATCAAAATAGACCTCAAAGGAATGACGAAGGCGTTGAGGATGGAGGTATATTCAATTTAAGGGGCAAGCCTATTGGGGCTAGTAAGAATCGGTGGTTGACTGACGATGAGTATGATGCCGCGCACCGATATGTATTGTTAAATTGTGACATACAAGAAGTGAGAGATTTGGAGAAGTAAGTGACTACACCTCGTTATAATCTCTAATTTAGTGAAGTGACTACACTTATTTTTATTCTCTCTAACAGTGTATTTAGAGATGAAGTCAAAATAAGGACACCCGATATTACCGATGAGGGACTTAAAAGAGAGGTTGATTGTACCTTTCCGACCTGGTTTCAAAAATACGTAAGTAACTGAGATAATATGTTATGCGGCTACCATTAAAATATATGCAAGTAAAATATTTAAATTATCATTATTTGTTTACAGGTTTTATTATCTGAAACAACACTCACAAATGAGAGCATTTATTATTTGGCATTGAGACCGAAGAAGCATGCGAAGACTTGGCCAGGCTATGTCGTTAATGGCTTCAAGTTTAAGGCAACTCAGCATGCTATAAATGTCGAATTTGTCAATGACAACTTCAGTACTAAAGATTCTGGTATTTGCATAAGAGGCACCATCTATGACGACGAGCCGGACTTTGACTATTATGGAGTACTTCGGGATATTATAGATTTACAATATAGTGCCCCATATAATATGCATATTGTGATGTTCAAATATGAGTGGTTCGATACGACACCAAACATCGGTTGGAGAATCGATAAACAATTTGGATTCGTCGATATAAATCATCGCAGGAGGTATAGAGGGTCCGACACGTTTGCGATAGCAAGTCAGGCTGTTTAAGTCTACTATACAAGCTACCCAAGACGTCGTAGAGATCGATTTGACTGGTGGGCAGTATGCAAGATTAAATCTAGAAATATATTCAACGTTGGAGACCCAGCATACCAAGAGGACGAGATCGAAAAGCCCCAATACTTGGGACAACAGTCGAATACCATGGATGTTGAATTAGAGGTTGATATACCTCCTGCTGAAGAAAATAGAAGGAAGAAAGAGGTTGATATACAAGACTTAGATATCAACCAGGGGAGAAAGAGGCGTCTTGTCCCAAGTATTGAGACTAAAGAAGAAGAATAAGAAGAAGAAGAAGAAGAAGAAGAAGAAGAAGAAGAAGAAGAAGAAGAAGAAGAAGAAGAAGAACTTGAAGAGGATGAGGATACAGATGAAGTCGATGATGAGGATGAGGATAAGGATGATGATGAGAATGAAGATGAGTCCGAGGAAGAGGACGAGGACGATGACAATGATTAAATATCGGTATATTTTAGTTCATATTTTTGTCGAGGCCGAGGACGAGGACGATTCAGTTTAAATTAAACTTATGTGTTCTTCTTTCAGTTCATGTTTTTGTCGTTCGATCATCTACTTATTGTATGATTTTCTTTTTGCAGATAGCACTCCTAGTCCTACTCCTCTGGCCGGCACTCGTCGTCCTACTGCTGGTATATATATTTTAGTTTAGTTTTATATTCATTTATACTTCTATATTATTAATTATGTTTATGTGTTCTATTTACAGGGCAAGGTTGCGAGCACTCGTACTGGTGGTGCTGGCCGTGGTCATGGTTGTGGTGGTGGTGGTGGTGGACGTGGGCATGGGCGTGGTGGTAGCGGTCGTGGTCGCCAGACGTCTTCCCCGGATGTGACCTCCGATCCCGACCTGGAGAGCCCGGGCACAAACTTTTCCCGCCATCAATCTATCTCGGTGCCACCGTCATCTTCGTCGAGGCATGCGACTCCATCCGCTAGCGAATTCGTTCCGCCACCGGATGCATCAGCAGATGCAGCAGCGGACCCAGCAGTTATTGCACGGTGAGCCCCTGAGTACCCCCGGATTCAGTTTTATCCTGTTACCGGGGAGTACATACGCGGACCCTCGGATCCTCCGACGCCACCAGAGAGGCCGACGGGCGAGTTCGGATGAGAGATATGGCCCGCGGGTGAATCGTAAGTAAATTTAAGTTAATTTATTAAATTTGTTTCATTTATTCAAGTCAATAATTCAGTCGTTGCTTTTTTATAGATTTTTCCGTAGGATGTTGCCCGGAGTCTAGGGTGCATTATCAGAAAAAACTACCATGGCCCCTACCATAATTTTTCTGAGGTGCCTCAGGACAGGCAGTACGTCTGGCTCGACAAGATAAGGGTATATATCTTTTGGTTAATTATTAATTATTTTTTAATTCATTAATTTTTTAATTACGTGATATTTAAATTTATGTGTCAGAGGACGTTCTGGTGGCCCCTCCATCGCGAGGAGGCGATCCGCAGGATCTACAAAGCCGCCATCGGGAAAAAGATACGGGATGCGGTGTACGACCTTCGTATAGCGCATACGAAGAAGGACTGGATCCGGACGGAGTACTATAAGGAGATGTTGGAGAAGATGGATACTCCTCAATACAAAGAAAAATCAGAGAAAGCCAAGGCGAATAGACAGGCCGCGGGTCTGCATACGGGAGGATCAAGGCCCCACGCACGGACGCGTGCAGATTTGGTGAGATACCGCAAATTTATTCCACTATTTAATTCGGTACTATTAATATACGAAGTTAATTAAATTCTACGTATGCAGGCCCAACACGCATTGAAGGAGGGGAGAGAGGTGGAGGCGGTCACCGCTCACGACGTATTCGTGCATACGCACAAGAGGCGGAAGGACGGGAGCTTCGTCGACGCGAGGGCCCAGGAGACTGATGTAAGTACTTACGTTTATGAGATTTATGTTAGAAATATAAATATTGTTAACTTAATTAGGTAAACTTAGGATTAAAACTATAACTTAGGGAAACATAGGATTTAGACTATAACTTAGGAAAACTTATAGTATAAACATATTCATTGGATAGGATGCGTATCGTGAGGCACTCAGTCGGATTGAGCCCCTACCGAGGATGTCGGCGAAACGACGCCCACCCAGACGCCCTCTTCTATGGCCGTTCGCTACGACGACGTGTTCATAGAATCCGTCGACGGCTTTAGGAAAGGGCGCCTGTACGACTTAGGTTCCATAGCAGATTTTTTGCAGACGTCGACTCCGAGATATCCACCGCCTCTGCCTCCTTCCGCGCCCCCCGCAGATGATGTGTGGACGCAGCTTGCTACTCTCGCCACGACGGTGTCGGATTTGCAGTGGATAGTGCTGGGGCACTATCTGCATCCTTCTTCTGCTCCCGATCCGTCTGCTCCTGGTCCGTCTGCTGTCGCTCCGTCTACTGCTGCTACCGGTGCTTCGGATCGACCTGGTCCTTCTTCTACCGGACGACTTTCTTTTGACCGCTCTTCCGAGGCCCGCCTGGTACTGGATGCTGCTATTGTGGCGCTCCTTGAATGATGTCGTCAGAGCAGCTACGCTCGCTTCTCGACCATGTTTTGTCCCAAGTGCCGCCACACATGGTGGAGCATTATATACGCAGAGCGGAAGCGGCGGAGAGAGCATGAGACGATCCACCTCCTCCTTCTCAGTGATTTTGTTTATGTTTTTGGACATTTAGACATTTGGATATGTGTATATTTTGGATATTTTGTTTATGTTTGGATATTTTGCTATGTATGTTGGGATATTGGCGACGGTTATTGTGTTAGATATTTTGTTGGTCATTCGGTTGGATATTTTTTGTGTATGTTGGGATATATTGGATGTTTGGAGATATTGTGTTGGCAATATGGATATTTGTCGGATATGTTGGATGTCGGATATGTTATATTTGTGTATGGTGGATGCTGGATATGTTATATTACAGGGAAGTCTCTTTTCTGTAAAAATTTTTCAAAAATATTACAGTAGCGATGGATTGCCGACGGGTTGCCGACGAAATTTTGCAGGTAGCGACGGCTTGCCGACGGATTATCTGTCGGCCTGTTTCTGGAAAACATATAGCAACGGCATGGCGCCGGCATGGCCCGTCGCTCAGTTTCTGGAAATATGAAAGATATCCAGAAGCATGGCGACGGATTATCCGTCGCCAAGTCGCCGCTAATCCGATAAGGTTCTGTATTTGGCGACATACTCGCGACATGCTAGCGACGTAAAATCCGTCGCTAACTCTATGAATAACAGGATAGCGACGGATGGCCGACGGATTATCCGTCGGCCTGGTTCTGGAAAAACACTAAGCGACGGAATGGCGATAAATTTTTCGTCGCTCGATTTCTAGAAATATGGAATACAACCAGAAGCATGGTGACGGATTATCAGTCGCTACTCCGCCGCTAATCCGACGAGGTTAGCGACGGATTAGCGACGAATGTTGCATATCAGAAACCCTCTGATACGCGTTTAGCGACGATTTTACAACGTATTGTCCGTCGCTAATCTTTGCTGTATTAAAATTTTAAACTGTCGAAGTTGACGGGAAGCCGTCGCTAACAATTTTGATTTAGCCAACGGTAATTCGTCGCTAAATACTCGCTCAACGGCGGACTAGCGACGGACTAGTTTTAGCGACGAGGTTATTCCCGACGGATTTTTTCAGCCCGTATCCGTCGGTAATCTGAGTTACCGACGGATCAGGCCGTCGCTAAATCGTTGTATTTTAGTAGTGTATACAATATATATATATATATATATATATATATATATATATATATATATATATATATATATATATATATATACGCATTCATATAGGCTAGTGCCTAGTACACAAGCAAGGCACATACATGGTATATATATGAGTAGGGGGTGAGTGTGTGCCAAACATTATAGTGGACAGTGATATAGGGGGTGTGTGTGTGTGTGTTTGTGGCAGCATACTAGAGTGTGTGTGTGTGTGTGTGTGTGTGTGTGTGTGTGTGTGTGTATGTGTGTACAATGAGTAATAGTGTATCAGTGAGTGTGTGTGTACTGTGTGTTATATGGTGACAGTGAGTGATATGAGTGTGTGTGTGTGTACAGGTTATGAGTGATAGTGAGTGATATGTGTGTGTACAGGTAAATGAGTGATAGTGAGTGATATGTGTGTGTGTGTGTGTACAGGTAAATGAGTGATAGTGAGTGATATGTGTGTGTGTGTGTGTATTTGTGTGTGTACAGGTAAATGAGGGTGATAGGGTGTGTAATTCTCAGGTTTACATATGTTCTCAGGTTTACAACATAGGCTAGCAGTGAATAATTTCTCAGGTTTACATCTCAGTCAGCGCTATACAAACTCAGCTAACATTTAGAAGCATTGGTTTCAAACAAACCCATCTCAGTTTTATACACATTTAAATTAAACTCAGTTTTCAATATATAATAACATCCAACATAAATCCTAAATCTATTTCGAACACGAAGGCAGTTTCAAGTATCAGTAAACCCATATCCCTTTCGAAATCGAACCCAAATCCTAAATGAAAACCCAAAGTACAAACCTAATCATGAATCATTTGAACCCAGCTATGATAAAATGTCTAAACTTAACATTGAACATTAATTTCAAATCTCAAACTCAGTTATCAGTAAAAACCCAATTCCCAGGTTCAGTCAAACCAAAGAACCCAATTCCAAACAAAAATCAAATAAAACTCAAACCAATGTGTGCATAGATGCTAGGTACATGTGTTCGTATGTCAGAGGGGGTTTCGTGTCCACACAAGTGGACACGAAGTGTCCAGAACAATTTAAACACACATACGAGTACAAACTGCACAGCACAACGTCATGCGGCGAGGATACGAGTTCGTGCACACGACACACGACACACGACACAGGACACCTCGTGCTCGTGTCCATGTGTTCGCTAGGGATAGGGCTAGAGGGTCGACACCCTGATTTGAGTCCAAGATGTGTCTGTGCATGACACGACTCACGTATCAGTCGAAGGAAGTCGACAGAACAGTGTCAGTGCAAAATGCGTGCGTGCGTGAGAACGTGTCTGATACGACACGTGGCTATACGTGGCTTGGGGGGTGACCTGTCAGTCACTGCCCCGACCCACGGAGTACTTTACTTGTTTGATGGATCTGGCTGTGCACCGTGGACGGCTGGTTCCTCTGTTTCGGAGGATAGACCCCCCAGTTACCCACCTTATTTATGCTGATGATCTGTTAGTCATTATCCAGCCTTCGACGGAGAGGTTGGAGATGCTTGCGGCTATTATGGAAGATTTGAAGTCCCTTTCGGGTCTCCATATGAACATAGATAAGAGTAGGGTCAACTTCAGCTCCTTGTGTCCCCGAAAGGAGGAGCGGGCTGATGTGCTGGGTATCGCAAGGAGTGACCTTTCGGTGAGATACTTTGGAGTGCCTCTCACAGTCAATTATACACGAGATCAGGATTGCCATAGTCTGGTAGAGTATGTTCAGAGGAGAGTAGAAGGTTGGCAAGCAGCAGGTCTGTCATTTGGTGGACGCATTGAGCTGGTCAGATAGGTGATCTCTGCTGTGGCCCATTTTTGGCTGCAGTCCATCCTTCTACCTGTGGCCACTATTCGGAGATTAGGGAGGCTTCTGCGCTTAAGATGGCCTGGAGATTCATCAGCGAAAGATCTCTCTGGACAGACTGGATGCACAGCAGATACGTGAAGCAGGGCAACTTTTGGACGTGTTCTACTGACAACAACCATTCTGTCACGTTCAAGACTGTCTTGAGACACATGGGGGTGCTCAAGTCTTCTATCCGGAGGGTCATGAAGGATGGGTCAGGTACGGACCTCTAGCGGGATCCTTGGATAGATCGACGTTCGCTGTTGGACATCAGAGGAGCCCTGACTCATCAGGAGGACAGGCGTGGTCTGACGTGCAGTCGCATCATACGTGATAGAGAGTGGAGGCCGAATTTCTATCGATTTACTGAGGAGGTGGGTGGGAGCATTATGTCTACAGCCATTGATCCGATATTGCCTGCGGATAGGTGGATTTGGGAGCCAACTGAAGCATCTTTGGGAACTCGGGAGTTCCAGTTCCGTAGCTGCTACAACCTTATCCGGCCACTACAACAAAAAACCCTTTTAATGACGGCTAAAAAGCGTCATTAATGACGAACCATGACGCTTTTTTTTTCCACAGCAACCGTTATGAAAACGGGTGTTATAAATGTTTTTTAAAAGCGTCATAAAATAACCGTTATGAATAGTTTCTATAAAAGCGTTATGAATAGTTAATATATAGTGCACAATTCAGAGCAATTTTAAAACGTCATGAATAGATAATATGTATAGGCTCAATGCAGCACATTTATAACACTTTATACTATTCAAATTAACATATTTATAATGCTCTATACTGCACAGTATATATTACATTCCAAAAACTTAACATTATATATCACCATCTTTATTATATTTCTCAAAATAGAGTACATATCAATATCTTCATTACATTGAATATCCAAATACATATATATATTTACAACAGTAAAACACACAGTAGTGGTTCGCTCACAATTGAGAACAATGTGCAACAAAATGCTAAGGTGTAGAAATAAGCCTAAATTGAATACATAATCAAAAGTCTCCATCCAGCCTCTTTCTCCAATTCTGGTAGTGCCTTCTTGAGTTTGCTGATAATATCGGCCCGTAGTGCTTTGAGGCCTCTACGCCATTCTTCCTGCCATAATGTTGAACACATAGGATGAAATCAAGAAATTTTAAATATTATTAAACTATGAAAAGTAGTGAAACAAAACAAGTGTAATTCCTGAAAACACCATAAACAAAACATGAACAATTTATCAACTTTCCACACTATAACTGAGTCAGAATCTTAAGAACCTTGCCAACCACGACATCTTTGCATTCCAGCTTACTCATTTTCAGTTTAGTAAAACAAAATACATTTCTAAACCATATAAAAAGAAAAGGAGAGAATTACTTTCAGAAGTGCACAAGAAAATTCTTGACCTACTGCTATAACATAAAAATTGCAAGCTATAGCGAATAAAGATGATATGGAACTTGAAAAAGGCATGTCGCAACTAGCACAAGTCAATTTTCATATTATAATTAAAAAATAACTCCAGAAATGATTTGGTTCCGTTTAGGTAAGTGTACCATGATTCTCTCCGTGCCGAATTTGATTATAGTCATTTTGAGCATTGCAATGCAAAGGACAACACCAGATAGAAATAAAATCTGTAAGGACCATAACAAACTTAATAACCCAGTTCATTGAGATAATCACCAAGCCTCTCAACGATCATGTTGCACTGACCAGGAGTCATTGGCTCATCATAAACGCCAACAATCAGAGACATATTTGTTTTCTTGACAGTAACACCCTCAGAACCCTGCCAGAAGAATAGAGAAACCCACCAGTAAGGCAATAATCAGGGCTAGTAATCGAGTGCGTGCGTGTGTGTGAACGAACAGTATACAATTGAATCTGCACACGAAAATTTTCAACACCACTCCCCATGGCAGAAACACTTATGCATGCACATTCAAGATATTGACATCATCATGTCCTTGATAATATTCAAGGCCAAGAGATTCCCAACAGCCAAAGAACTTGTAGACCATACCTTCTTCCCTCGAATAACAGCACCTGGTTCCCCTTGGATTACTATGTACTTTGTATTACCAAGGTATAAACCAGTTGGTGCAAGAGATCCAGGCTCATCAAAATCTTTCATTATGCCAGTGATTTCTTCAGGCTTAACCTGCAAGAAACAACATATGTTTATAAGAAATGTGCAGGAACATAAAAGTTCTTGTAACCAGAACCACCATGTAACATAATTCATATGGCAGAAGAAAACAATCTAGCACCCAAGAAATTCAATACTAGGTAAATACATAAGGTACAAAAAAAGTACTAATACTCAATATATTCAATAAAGTCTAAAAGAACGTATTTATTGCTTTTTCCAAAGAACAGACAAGGTTCTAGTGAGTGACAAGCAACGGGAGCAAGCCACTGTCAAGAGAAATGTCCAGGAAATATACAAGAAAATGGGTAGACACTGCCAGACCATGTTGTGCTTTGGGTTCAGTAGGCTGATGTAAACTCCAGAGAGAACGATGGATAATATGAGTCAGCCTTGGTGGTTACCCTGCTTTGCATAGTGTCTGAATTCAAGTTACTCATTCTTACTGTCATGCAGTCATACCTAACATCTAAACCTCCCTTCTGTAGAGATTGTGGCAAGAAAAGTTGAATGTGTTCTTGGTTTGAAAAAACACATTCTTCTAAAGCAACATATCTCTTCCCAAATTAGTGCAGTGAGTCATATAAAACATAAAAAGATGGGACTTAACCTGTTATAACGTGGTCGCCACTACTTTTTTCAGAATTAGAGGCATCTAAGAGTAGGTCACAGAGAAGATTGACAATAACCAAAAGTCGACGAAAAAGATAATGGATAGATGTATATCTTATATGATTTTAAATAATAAGTATTAAAGAATTTCTAGAACCATCCGACTTCGAAATGAAATAACTAAGAGTAAGACATGAATATAGATAGATCAGTATTCGTCTATAACTACTGAGCTTAATTACCTCCTCGCATGTATGAGCCATTTGTTGCCAGATTTATCATTGTAAAATACCAACAATTACTCGATGCAATTTTGTGTCATTTTCCTACAGGATAGAACATTAACAATTGTGAACCACAATAAAAAAGAAATTGCTACAGCTTACTTTATTCTTACCGATTTTTTTTAATTAGACCCTCTATTTCACTCGATGTATCAACTGTTGAACAACAAAAAACAGTTGCAAGTTTATTGTAATGTCATTATAAAAATTGAAAGTGATGCTTCAAAAGTTTAGAAGTGAAGTAACTTACAGTATGAACAGATGTTAGCATACTTATGTATACAAACTGTTCAGTCAGCATTATTGATTGAAGTAAAATGGTTTCTCTGATCTCCTTGAAGAAAAAACTCCAAGTCTCCAATTTACAGAAACGTGACTCCAAAATTTATCTGGAAAAAAGGCAAAAAGTTGAATGTGTTCTTGGTTTGAAAAAACACGGATTATTTATCTGGAAAGAGAGTGAAATTTGGAGATATTTGACGATAATTCAGCTTATGTAAAACATTCGAGAAGTCCTAAAGCTATTAGGAGTATTCTTTAAATCATACAAACAAGCTCAAGCATAACAACACTCACATACAAGGATAAGGAACTAAGAAGGTAATCTAACAGATTAGTGATACTGGTATAAAATTTGTCAAAATTTGGTAATCTAACAGAGATGTGTCATACTGCCAAAGCAAAATTGAGTAATGTAAGGACCTGACAGAGAAGACCCTTTTTGACATCATCCAACTCCCATATATTTGGAGCTAGGGACCTGGTCAGCCTTTCATAAATATCTGGGAGCTTCGAGAGACTTTTCAATTTCTCCACCTGCACAAGCCCGGATGAGTGAGAATCATTGATTTGAAAAACAGTAACAGTATCAACAGAAGACTTGAAATACAGATTTGAGAAGAACTCAGAAAGAGAAAAGAGCAAAACCTTAGCTTGGTATTCTGGAGATTCATCTTCATCATTAGCCCTGCTAGCGGAATTATTATCACATTCCATGGGATCCTCAATATGCATCCTTAACTTATCTGTCTTCTTCAAGTGAAGACAGTCTATATATGTCTGTTATAACAACACTAAATGTTTATCCATTGGTCAAGAAATACAGTATCTTCAGTGTCAAGTTTCAAGAAGATATGATCTAAGGAAAACTCTGATCTCATCAAGACAAAGAATACCTTAAATAGAGATTTAAGTCCCCAAAAGCAGCGGTGCCTACTGCTGCCTACTCGACAACAACATACAAGTTCACAACCATACAATCAATTAATCAAACACTTGAAACGCACCATCGCCGCAGCAGCACGCCAACAAAACCCAAACAACCAAAATGAAGTGGACTGACCATGGGGCGGAGGATCACTCATAGGTTGCAGCCGCAGAAGAGGAAGAAGCAGCAGAGCATGGAAACCAAGGCTACGGACTCGAGAGCGGTGACCGCGGCCCACAGCACGGTGTCCACCGCGGAGGAGAAGCTGAGGTCGAGGGGGGGCCAGTAGAGAGATGACGGGAGGATCCATCTCGGCGGCGTGAGCCTCGCGAAGGAGAAGTCGAGCTCCGTGCCTCGCGACGGGAGGGTCCATCTTGGCGGCGTGGACGCGGCGGTCGCACCGGAAGCAGAGGAAGGCGGAGTCGGCATCGCAGTAGAGGGAGGCTTCTTCTCCGCAGAGCTCACAGTAGAGGGAGGCTTCTTCTCCGCAGAGCTCGCAGTGATTTCTCGGACACGATTTCTTATCTTTCTCTTCTCAAAACCCTAACCCTAATTTTTTTTTGGATGGAGAAAGGAAGAAATAGAGTTAAAGTCTGTTGAGGAGAGAGGCGACGAATGGTATGAACATATTAATAAGTTTGCAAAATATTACAAGTTTGCCAGCGCTCTAAAATATTAATGACGCTTTGTTTTATAAACGTTATAAAAAGCCCAGAATTAGTCCAAACCGTCATAGAAAAACGGTATTTTTCAACTTAATAACGCTTATGTATCAGCCGTCATTAAAACTCCTTGTCTAGCGTCATTAAAAGGGTTTTTTGTTATAGTGGACGTGCTTTCCCGTTGAGTTCTGATTACGAGTTCGTTTGGTGCAAGGGTCTGGCCAGGAAGATGCAGTTACAAGCTTCTTTTGGGCCGCCTCTTGACTAGAGATTGCCTGAGTTCGTTTGGAGTGCCGGTTCCGGATCCCAAATGTGTGCCTTGCGGTTTGGAACCTGAATCTATAAAGCATATCTTCTTCGAGTGCACTCTGGCATG